>JBCNYH010000026.1:34144871-34163398 GCA_039654325.1 Tandanus tandanus
ACACACACACACACACACACACACACACACACACACACACACACACACACACACACACACACACACACACAGTTCCAGTTAAAGTAGAGCTCAGAGAAAAGATTTGTATCCAAATTTTTCACTGTCTTGTCCATAATGTCACATCCTTTAGACCAATTGGTCCGTAGAGATGCCAAGAAGAACATTCAAAAAGAGAAACTTAAATAAAGAGAAAAATAAAATGCTCTTTTTTAAAAATATGTGCAGAGGAACATGAACAGCTTCGACTTCGGAAGCAAAATAATCCACTATTGACTTCGCAGGGTCACGGACATCTCAAAAACAGCTCCAGATACTGCTTTAGGACTCAGGTACCATGTTGGTTCTCTGGTACTGTTCCAACTCCTTTTTCTTCTTCATGGCCAGCTGCAGCTGCTGTTTGATGATCTGAATGTGGGTCTCCAGGTCACTCAGCTCCTGCACTATGGGGTTGTGTGCCAGGCCCATAAGGTCTGTTTTCCCATTCGACTGCAGGGGAAGCTGTCTCTTCAGCTGAGGAGGAGGAGTAGGAACAGGAGAATGAGGAGGAGGAGGAGGAGAGAGATCTTTACACTGTAAACATTCCAGATTGCTCTGCTGTTCCTCTTGGTTGGAAAGGCGACAACACGGGCAGACTGAGTTTTCAGACGAGTTCCAGAGATTTTGCTGGTTGTTCCCAATGTTGCACCTTTTCACAGAGCAAAGAAGTGAAAGTATGATTTAGTCCGAATGCGAACCAAATGTCCAAATGTAAACGTCTTTACGCTTATGTAAATATGTAGTTTTATATCATATGTATGGGAGCTTGATGGAAATCCTGACTGTCTTCTACAATGCATGGTTCTGAAGTGTGAAATATGTTTTTCTTTTGCCTGTATTTTAGTCACATGTAGCAAGCTGGCATTTTAACATTTGGTTGCCTCCAAAAGTATAAGAGGAATATACATTTAAAGATTTCAGATTGCTCTGGAGCTTTAATCAAGTGTAACATTCGAAGTGTAAAGGAAACACACCTAGCTTATTTATTACTACTGCACTTGCAAAATACATACTTTTTAACCACAATAATCAATGCAACAGATAAAAACAATAAAAAAATTTAAAGAAATATTACACATTTTTCCTGCATATTTCCCCTCCAAAGTTTACGTATGAAAAGATGCTCTAGATGTTCTTTTTCTACCCAATCTATATTTATCTTTACATTGATGAAGATATAGAACTATTATGAAGAAATGCTATAATAAATGATTATTATTATTAAGTTTTGGCCCAACTCATCCAAAATGGGTTTTCTCGTACCATCACATAAAGTTCCACTTAACAATATGCATATTTGTCCTCTACTTAAGTGAAAAAGAAATTAGGTGCCTCATCTCAATGCCAAAATGCACATTTTTACATGGCACTTGTACAGAAAAACAAGCACAAGCAGAGGTGGGGTGAAACAACAAACTGAAAACATAATGTCTCCACCATCTAGTGGTAAAAAGCAGAAAATATTTCTTTTCCTTTTTTTCCCAAATTAAAACGGTAATTATTGGTAAAGTAGTGGTATTAGGTTTGAATGTTTAGTTATTATTATTATTTTTTAAACATTCAAATTGAGCAATATTATTACTACTTAAGAGCACAACTGTGTTCTGTTCTTGAAGGTTTTACTAGTTTGGAACCACATGTTGCAAGATTGTTTAAAAATATATATATAATTCAGTCCTATTTTGATGGATCATCATCAGATAGACAGAATGGAAGGTAAGTACTTTTTTATCCTGGTATGAAATAAAAAAAAAAAAATTCAGACAGTATCATGTCGGTGATGTTATTAGATTTTGTAGAAGCGTGAAGTTTACTTTAAGCAATGTTAGTATAATAATTACTTATACAGCCTATATTTGATTTGTGAATAAGTATGAATCTATTCATTTGAGTAATGACCTTAAATTACTAAGCAGATATACCAGTACTTCGGAAAGGCATTAAAATTGATCTAGGGATGAAGATCAGCAGAAATGTTTCATGGAAATTGTAAATTTTTTTTCAACATATTAAACAAGCAAACATTTCACCCACTTTGTTATAGTCCCTACAGACAAATGTGGTATACTTAAACAAAATTGGGCTATTAATTCATTCGTTCATTCATTTGCCGAACTTACTACAGTTCCATCTCAGCCGACTCTGGGCAAAGGCAGGGAGGGTACACCCAGAACAGCTCGCCAGTCTGTCACAGGACAACGCGCACACAGCCATTCACACTCTAACCTAAGGCCAATTTGAAACAGTCAATTAGCCTAATGTGCGGGTTTCTGGACTGTGGATGGAAACCTGGAAGAAACCATCACAAGCATCATAACTCCACACAGTCAAATACAAGCATAGTATTTGGAAACTGAGCCATTGTGGTGAACACCATTACCTGGTTCATACGTTACTGGCTCTTTGGGTACCTTTGGCACTAAAAGGAGTCAGTCACCTACAGATAAGTTTGCCTTAATTAAATATAACAAAAATATAAATGGGCGGCATGGTGGTATAGTGGTTAGCACGTCCACCTCACAGCAAGAAGGCTTGGGTTCAATTCCCAGGCTCGGACATTTCTGTGTGGAGTTTGCATGTTTACCCCTGTGCTTGTGTGGGTTTCCTCAGGGTACTCCGGTTTCCTTCCACAGTCCAAAAACATGCACAGTAGGATAATTGTCTGCTCCAAATCGCCCCTAGGTGTGAGTGTGAGTGTGAATGGTTGTGTGTGTGTTGCCCTGCGATGACCTGGCAAGCCACACAGGGCGTACCCCGCCCTCGCCCAGAGTCGACTGAGATGGGCGCCAGCCTCCCCGTGACCCTAATTAGGATTAAGTGGCTTAGAAAATTAATTAATGAAAAAAAAATCTAAAGGGAGATTTTAAATCAAGCCTGTTTAGTTATGGAAGTTGTGTTAGCTCCAGCCACTAAGATTTCTGTTGAACTCTCCTTAAGTCATTATCACTTAGTGGGTTATATAATTATCTGAGGACATGCAATGTAATAATGGCTCCTTACCTTTTTTCCGGTTTTGCAACAGTTGATAATTTGTCTTCATTGTAGTTCGGGTTAAGTGCTCGATGCAGTCTCTGACAGAGCAATTGTATTAAATGTTATTGAAGACAACATAGAGAGCACCATGGAATGTGCTAATATAATTACCTGTAATCGACTTGCGTTTTCGTTAATATTTTAATATATCACTGAAATCAAATTACATTACCCATGAAATCATCAATCAGAAAAACAACACTCAGACTCACTTGACTTGTATGAAGCCAGTACTGTGGCTTGTTCTGCATCTTGGGTATCACCCAGCGATGGACAACATGTTCAGCAATAGTGGTGAGGAGAGACAAAGCGACTCCTATGCACAGCATTACAAATAACCCTGAGAAATGTTTTATCCCCATCTGTAAAGTCTAGATATTAGAAAAAAATGCACATTAGATTCAATCTGAAGGATAAAAACAAGTCCCATAAATTCAGCATCATATGAAACAAGAGATTAAATGGATGACAAATATCGCTATGGGCTTTGTTACATCATGTATATTTCATTACCTCCGTCACAGCAAAACTTCTTTTCCCACAGGGCACCACTTTGTACCACTTATCATGCAGCATGTCCATGAATCCATCTGACTTGTACTGGCTAACCAGCTCAGAGATATTTGAAGTCAGGGGCGAATTTTGCTTAAGTCCAATGCCATAGCCTGTGAATTCCGTTATTTGCAATGTTTATTAATGAAAATAAAAAAGAAGTACAAGAAACAGACACAACTACAGTATGTAGACATTCTAGCATAGTAACACTACATGTGCAGTGATGAGAGAAAGCCTGTCAAATGTTGCAGTGGCTAAATATAGCAGAGAATTTCACCATGTTAAGTGTTTTCCCAGGCCTGCCACATGTATAACACATCTATAAGAAATAATTACCTTTTCTAGGAGGTTATGTTTGTTTATTTGTCTGAAATATAACTCAGTTACTCACAGATTTGGACACATTTTTTTTCTAGAGTTGGCTGTAGTACAAGTAATAAACCATTAAATTTTGTAAATAAACTGTGCATGGGATCATGTTCAATCCTAAAATCCTAATAAATCCCTTTTTAAAATGGGGCAGAATATTCATAATGAAACCTGCAACCTTAGCCAGATTTTCTCAGGTTAATTAATGTACTTGTCACCATAATCCATTTGTGCCTGGCACTCTATCAGTACCCCTCTAGTTCGATATGGTCTCTGTTATATTTAAGATGGAAAGCACTGAAGTCTTTATACATTTGACAGCTGTGATATTATCAGTAAAGATTGTTACAGTGATTCTGAAAAGGGATTTCACTGAAAAACTTGCCAAAATAGTCTTAAAGAGATGAGGATAATAAAAAATAGAATGAATAATTGTGGAATTGCATCATTGAATTATGAGCAGAATTAAAATGTTTTGTCGCATGATGTTCATTACATAAATTAAGCATAATGGGATACATAAGCATAATTGGATACAAATAATAAATAATGATAAAAAAAATAAAATTAGGTTTTTAATTACATTTCGTGTGAGCTACGCGGAAGGCAATGTGACATGCCGATTTTTGCTCTGCAGGAAATTGTGTGTGTGTGTGTGTGTTTGTCTGTCCGCAGTCAAGGAGTGCTTGGTCCTATGTTATTAGCTTTCACCTGAGCTATATATTGTTCATGTTATTATCACTAGACATTTGAGAGATTACCGAAATTGCACTAAAGTAAAGTAATATTACGATAGTCATTACATTTACATCAACAGGACCTTTCCAATAGGTCTAATACCGAAATCTAATTAGATAATTAGAAGTTCGTCTTCAAGAAGAAGGCTAGCTGCATTGTTGCAGATGCCACCCACCCGGGAAATGGACTGTTTGTACCTCTTCCTTCAGGAAAACGGTACAATAACATTACGACCAGCACAACCAGACTTAAAAACAGCTTCTTCCCCAGAGCTGTGAAAGCCATCACCCCCCCACCCCCCACCCCCTCGCAGTCACACTCATACATGCAGCCTCCCTCCACAGCCACATACTCACTCGCTTAGCCCCCCCCCCACTGACTCTCACTAAGACAATAGCGCTCTGTAACAGGACATTGAATCTACAAACTCTGTGACTGTCTTACACTCCTACACTGCCGCACTTTACTTTACTTCATTTAAATTTACATTTGCATTACATTTCTATCTAAAAGTTTGTGTGTATAATTGACTTGTGTTTATATCCTGCTCTTGACAGTGTTAATTGCAGTTTATTGCCTTGATTGTTCCTTTATAACTTGATTGTACCTTTTTAAAAAAGCTGAGAGTCTCATACAAAATTTCATTATGTGTGAACATAATGACAATAAAGAATCTTGAAGATCATGCATGTGTGTTCCACCAGTCATTTCTAAGAGTGATTTAAATATCTGCTTATTTAACAGAACTTTTAGTCCACTCCAAAGGTTTTTCAGCATTTTCTATCAATGATGAATGTGCACCACTTTCACAAAATGACCCTTACACAATTACTGAGTAACAGTAAAGTTTTTTAAATTTGTTTTCTAATCATTTTTTCTTTTTAAGTTTTCTCTTGACCTTTCCCCCAGAAAAATAAATTCTTGCTCTAATGGTGGCTTGATACATAATGACATTCTAATGACACAACAAGAAGATAAATTAGGAAAGAATCACTGATTAACTTGCCTTCAATTGCAAATGGTTTCCCCACTGTGAGAGTTTTACAATCAGCATCAATGGACACTTCATAGTCTAAGAGGGCTTTGTCCATAATAAAAGCATCTAGTTTTTGAGGATCATCCCTGAAAAGATAAATAAAAAAATAGTTCTATTATGTATTAAATTAACACTTTAAAAAATTATAAGTTCTCTCATATTTTAGTCTTCAGCCTTGTATAGAATGTTCTTTAAAAATTGGATGTGGAACTTTTTCCAACAACCTTTTTTCAAAACAACCTTTCAAATATAGTTTAAGATCTTAGAAAGGTGTTGACACAGTTCTGACACAAACTTTTGGAGTTTGTAGTAGTAATCTGTTTCAGCAACATGCTCTCTTAGAAACAGGGTTTGCAGCTGGAATTTTTATTTGATTTTGTTTACAATATCCATTTATGTCTGTGGTTGTTTGAAGGATTTTCAAAATGCATGCTAGCAGATTTTTAGAAACACTAAATTTGAGGTGAATCTAAACGAGGTCATGAGAGATTAAAAGAGCATAGGTCTTACAAACAACTTCAGTCAGGAAAACTGAATTTGCTTGTAGGTGTTACTCTGTACATTCCTGTCTTTATCATTGGGTTTATTTGAATCTCTTGCTAGGCCAAATCAAAAGTACTTTGATTTATTTCCTTTTTCTGTGGACTTACTTAAGGTGGTCTATTCCATCAGGGGTTGTAGGAACATTATATCGCCTCATGTATTCATGCATCTCTGGAAAACTTTTTTTCACGTAATCCTCAGCACTGCTCTCCCGTACGGTCCCGAATCGGAAACCCTGCGATGGATGATGGAGCTTAAAGGTAAGCAAAACTTGCATTAGTTGGCAGCAATAATTTCGATGCAGACAGATTCGAAAAATCAAGAAAAAAAGGTCCATCTTTAAGTCATTTATAAAATACTTTGGAAAAAGAAATATAGGATGGGCTTACCTTAGGGTCATGTATACCTGAAAGCTGCTCATATGTCTTTTCCCCAACCATCACAGCAGCCAGATTGGCTGTGTATGTTGAGAGGCAAAACAAACAAAATATGGCCCAGAGGTTCATTAGGAAGCGACCTGTCCAGCACTTGGGTGGCTTAATAGCAGCTGTCCGGCCAAACAAGATGGCATAACAAACATTGAGTGCTGAAGAGAAGGAGAAGACACGGTCCCTGTTTCGACCTTTGGGCGTCATCCCAAATGGACTCTTCCACTCATACAGGGTAAGGAATATTGCAGTAACATGGAGAGATACAAAGATGCCCAGCCACATGCTCCAGTGTAAGGGCCACATGAAGGCGCCAATGGGCGCTGCCGTGTCTCTTGTCCTCACCAGGATGCCCAAGCTGGTGGAGAAGAAGGGGCTGGTAAAATCAATAACCTGACTACGAGCTGAGTTGATGCTAAATGAAGTGACAGCAAGCTGTGCCGCACCACTCAGTAGGTCACCCACCAGGCCTGTCCATCGGCCATTCTTATAGGCACCATATTTCCCGTCTCCCACAATATAAAGGTCGAAGTCAAACCCCACATCCTCAGCAAGCTTCTCCAGGAGGTCAATGCAATATCCATAACAGCACTTCTTCAGCTTGGTGGGTACTGTGCTGTTGCCAGATTGCAAGTCATGGAAAAGGGCATCAAGAAGTGCTGTGTCATTAGTGAGTGGGTCGAGGCACAGCTGCCCTGCTGGGCAATGACCATCAATATCTACGTCTCGTGTGAATACAAAGGGGTGCTCTACCAGGGTCACTACCCGTAAGTGCAACCTGGATGAATGCCTCCAATCACCACCAGGGTGCGAGCGTTTTTTGCTAGGCCAAACTCCATAGTCTAGTACCATTTTACCCTGTTTCCAGCTACCAAGTCGTGTCCATGCGGGGTTCCCTAATGGGTCATGCTGCAGATTCCAAATAAAGTGATGGCTTTCAGAGATAATGGTAGATCCATCCTGGACATGAATGTAGCCACTTAGCCCAACAAATGATGTGTTGGTCATGAACCTGGGGAACAAGAGGACAACAATTTCAGTGTTTTTTCATTCACATTTTTCATATGTGATAGTGTTCGGAATAGAACAGAAAAGCTGGATGGCCACTGGACAAGCTCTTGACAGTAAATAGGCTGTCCACATTTTAAATTGGATGACCATACTTATCCATCATTAATATCATATTCACTGTCTACATAGGCCTACAAAACCAAAATATAATGTAAATACTATGAACTGCAAACTTTTTAATCTTCAGTAATCAGTTACATTAAGTACATTTCCCTGATTTTAATATAAAATGTAAGGGCTTATTGAAGGTGGCACGGTGACGCAGTGGTTAGCACATCCGCCTCAGAGCAAGAAGGCCTGGGTTCGATTCCTGGGTTCGGGTGTTTCTGTGTGAAGTTTGCATGTTCTCCCTGTGCTTGCGTGGGTTTCCTCTGGGTACTCCGGTTTCCTCCCACAGTCAAAAAACATGCACAGTAGGCTAACTGGCTGTTTCAAATTGCCCCTAGGTGTGAGTGTGTGTGTGTGTGTTTTCCCTGCAATGGTCTGGAGAGCTGTTCAGGGTGTACGCCGCCTTTGCCCAGAGTTGGCTGAGGATTAAGCAGCTTAGAAAATGAATGAAAGAATGAAAAGGGACTAGAGAGAGAGAGAGAGAGAAAGGAGACGTCTCTGCCCCAGTTATTTAGTGGTTTAAGCTTGTGTACCTGAAGTGTAACTCCTGTGCTTACTTCAAGTTTCATTTTGTCACTGTGAACCATGATCTGCAAGCCTTTCTTTTGTGTATCAGTTTGGTTCCTAGTAAACCTCAGTTTTGTTTGATTCCTGCATGTGCATGATCTGCTTGTTCTATGCACTCAAGCACTGTTCCTAACTACACCTGCTTGTGCATTTACCAAGTAAATAAACCGAATAAATGATTTATTTTGATTTGGTTAATG
This sequence comes from Tandanus tandanus, assembly GCA_039654325.1. Taxonomy (NCBI): domain Eukaryota; kingdom Metazoa; phylum Chordata; class Actinopteri; order Siluriformes; family Plotosidae; genus Tandanus; species Tandanus tandanus. The sequence goes on from JBCNYH010000026.1 coordinate 34,153,577, forward strand.
TTTTATTTTGCCATATTTGCCCACCTAGTTTAAGTAAAACAGTCATTGTAACATATATAATAACATTATACATACTATAACTCCATATGAAATCCCAAACAACCCTGCGCTTCCTCTATAAGTGCCCTCTGTAATGTTTGAATGGCTGCTATACACTGTCTATTGCACTACTCTAATTACAGTGGCTGGAATTTGTCATTTAGCCCACATTAACGCTCCAAGGTCACGAGGACTTAGACAAAAGCTGAGTTTGCTGAAGTAACCCAATCTTAGGGTCAAATGATTATCCTGGGTTACTTTCAACTTCAACATTTCTATAATTTTTTTTAACTTAATATGGTGATCATTGGTTGTCTAGTGGACAATATTATTAGGAATAACTGATTGACCCAGAAACCCGCTTATTTCAAACACTGTGAAATATCTCCTTTTTTAAATTTTGTTAAGCAGTTCCATTCTATAGTCTTCTATGTTTATCAGAGCTTCACTGGAGTCTAATCTGCAATGAGCATGAAGCTCAGTATCTATGAAGTTCCTTTGGCAATTGAACAAGAGTAACTTTCAAAAAGTCTAATTTTATTTTGCTTGCAGTATGAGTTCGGGAGCTACCATTTAGTGTCATACCCTACAGTTGCAGCAGCCTTCTGTCTAATCACTATGATAATACTTTCCATCTGCAAGGTTGTGATTTTCTCCTCGAGGCTTATTCCAGAAAGAGACAATTTTAAAATCTTCAATGTTGTTTTTTTTTGTTCCTTAACATATATATATATATAATGGTCCTTTGTGGATGCACAGGCATACAATCATCAGCAAAATGTCAATCAGGTGTTTTTAAGAAAACATTACTCTCTCACATCTTCTATGGTATTAGTGCTCTCGCCACACTTCTATTAGAATGAAAAAGAGGCTTATCTTATGGCATCTATTTAATTTTTTGTTTGTGTGTGTGTGTGTGTGTGTGTCTTCTGAAGTTATGTGAAGCTAGGAAATGCAATAAATATGATAATGACACTATGAGATATGTGCTTGAAAAACTATTTCTGAGAGCAACATCGCCCGTCCTCCTGCATTAAATAGTACTAAAAGGTATTTTAAAAGAACTATGCCTGAAGTTAATTCTTATCTCTCCACATATTAAAGTGGGCTTTACAGAGTGGAAGATACTGTCATAGACATTAAATGATGCATGAAACATGATCAAGTGTATATGCATAAAACACTACCTGGACAGATATTTTCCTGAGGTGAGATTTTTATCCTCAGTCACCATGCAATTTGTGATGCCAGGGATAAGAGCCAGCTCTGGAGACACAGTGGCAGCTGATCCAACGGCCCTAGCAATAAACTCCAAAGAATCCTGGACATAGTAATCCAGAGCAGGCTGCCTCATTCGCCCATGTGCTATAAGGCCCATTGGCAACCCCTCGGTCCTTAACTCCTCCACGTTCTGTGAGTCCCCTATAATCCAGTGGTAGTCTGGCAGCACTAAACCCAGCTTTTCAATGGTTATAAAGATCTTCTTTATGTCCCGAATATCACATCCAAAAGTCACAATCGTGGATGTTATGTCCTTGATGGAGGTCATGTGACCCTGCAGGAACACCTGAAAGTCACTTTTGCTGCTGCTGTTGGTGGAAATGTTGACTATGGAGCCTATGTGAAATTTTGAGTTGTTGCGAAGCAGGAAGATGAACTGGGAAATATTCAGCTCCTGGCATATCAGCAGGCTCACATCATACCAATTATTAATGGAAAGAAGAGAGTAGATTAATTCCGTCTGAGGAGTCTGGGGATTCTGCATGGCCATCTGGAAGTGGAGCGAGTTCTGTCAGGTGGGAATGACAGGGGAAATGGTTAGAAAAAATACAGACAAAAACACACAGTAGCTTGTGTCTCTTTTATTGGAGGGAAATAAATACCAGGACAGTAATCTTGCACTGAACTGTTTTAATGAATTATGCCCGTTCTCTTCCTTTCAAAGAAAAAAGTTGTTCCATAGACAAACACTTTCTGTACCATATTATCATATCCAATCAGCACTGGCATCTTCGTATACCAAATAGCTCTATGCTGATCATTCAATGTGTAATGCATTCGGGCCTTCCTCGGCTATTCCCGAAAATAGCCTCAGACGCATTAAGCGCCAATTTGGTGTAGAACTATCTTGTTTTTGCAAAAATGCGGCAGGGCCAAACCGGTTTTTGTATTCGACAGAACTAGGAAGCAAGTGCATTATATTTACAGTACATGTTCTTTTGGCTTAGAGGTAGCCCAATACTAAGCCATTTTATTTATTTATAAACAACAGTAATCCCGAGAAGGGTGGCAAAGTGGCGTAGTGGTTAGCACATCTGCCTCACAGCAAGAAGGTCCTGGGTTTGAGTCCGGGTCCAGCAAAGGCTTTTCTATGTGGAGTTTGCATGTTCTCCCCATGCTTGCATGTATTTCCTCTGGGTACTCCGGTTTTCTCCCACCGTCCAGAGACTTTGGCTGTTTCAAATTGTCCCTAGGTGTGAGTGTGTGTTGGCCCTGTGATGGTCTGGCGAACTGTTCAGGGTGAACCCTGCCTCCCCGTTCTAGGATTAATCGGTTCGGAAATTGAGTGATTGAGTGATGAGTGAGTAAATTTTGGAAGCAATAATGTGGTCACTTAGGGAACCCTTGGCGACTGCATGAAACCACCGATGGAGTAGCGGAATGCCCGGCTCCAACATAGCACCACCATCATCACCCCAAGGCTTATTTTGACTAAAATATCCAAGGGTTCCTGACAGCATGTGATGCTTTATTGTTGAATAGTCATCAGCTGACACTTAAACTTTTTTTTTTTTTACATCCCTAATTTTTACATTGTCTTCATTAACACTGAAAAGGCATAACTACATTTTACTGTGTACATGTTGTTGCCTTTTTAAAGAGATTATTAGCAATTACATTAATCTCTCTTCCATATTCCACTGCAGAAAGTGAGAATGTACTGTTTGTGTAGATATGTGATTGGAGTATTTTTGGAATTAAAAAATCAGAAAAAAAAACAATAGGTCAGTATGAATTTTAAGGTCTAAAGGCCGGAGGTAATAACTTGAAGTAAATAACTTGTGAATTGAAGTTTAACTGCCAAAGAACAACTGCTACCTTTGAACTTTGGGAGGAAATTGCCTGTCAAATGAATAAACGTAGGCAGTAGGTGGTATTATTTAATTAATCGCCTGAAATGTCTAATCCATCTCCAAAACTGCCCACAAGATATTGTGTACTGATTACTTCCATCAGTACTTCTGATTAATCCAACGTTTAGAAATGCAGCTTTCTTAAATTTCCAATTTATATTTGGCCCTTAACCTTACTTAAAAACAAGACCAATTTGGCATAAAAAGCATGGCCCTGGCAATCTATTCCCAACTATTGCACAATCTCTATCTCAGAACAAACACAGAACCAACCATTCACTCTCACAGTTACACCTATGGGCAATTTCATGTAGCGAGTCGAGTACATGTCTATGGACTGCAAGCGGGATCAAGAGTGTCTGGAGGAAACCTATCCAGGCTCAGGGAAGACATGCAAACTCCGCTCATATTAAGATTCAAGAATTCAATAATGCTGTAGTATACAATACTTAATTACTGAGCTTTTCTTTGCTGAGCTGCAACCACTACAGATTAATTGTATTCTGCATTACTTTGAAATCACTTAAATGTCACTAAAGGCGTCTGACAAAGAAATAAAAGAAAATGCAAATTGGGGCGAGTTGTTGTATTACCAGAATAAGGATTTAATGCTGAAGAATTATCTCTGTTGTGTTTGAGTTGGTTGTGCAATTTTTATTATTATAATAGAAATATTTCAGTTTTAATGACATACCTATTCACCTCAAGCTTTACCTCCTGACTTAAAGCCGACTCACACGTAAGCGATATAGCCGCGAAATAGTGCGACTTGGGTTTCGGCTGAAAATACCGCCATTATGCTCGAAATTAGCTCTTAATTAAATCTAAAATAAATCAAAATTAGTCTCTTCAAAAACCTTCGAATATCTTCGATTATCATATTGGTGTGAATTCTCATACTTTAAAAATGTGTAAAAATTCTAATTTCGCACCAAATTTTACGCAGCTCCAAAATTTTTCACCAAGACCGCGAATACTGATCATTTACCTCAAATTCGACCGACTATTTCTGAAAATATGGGAAATCCAGTTCGAATCCAGTTCGAATTTATTCAATTATTCAATTCGCTTGTACTTTCGGACAAGATTGCTTACGTGTGAGTCAGCTTTTAAGCCTGTACATTACAATCTGATGACTCTTATCTGTCCTATCGTATTTGCTCATGTTGTTGTTACAAAATATCTATAGTTATCAGTTTATCTCTTTAGCGGACAAACCTTAACTGTAGCAATCCATATTAAAGTGAATATTTTGTAAGTACATTCTTCCAATATTAAGATGGAATTTACAGTCCCCTCTAAAACCAATATAAGGTGGGTTATACACCTAACGAGACAATAAGGCTGAATTTTACCTTTTATTTCCTAATCTGTTGTCTTACATTCATCCAATTCCATCTAGATAAGGTAAATAGTTATGGCACCATTTGTTTGAACCCAGCAATTTTTTAAGTGATTGAAAATGTGACTGATGTGTGTTTTTGTTACCCAGGTGTCCAAGGTCAGATTAATTGTTTAAACAGTTACCAGCTGTAAGGGCTACTTTTGGTTTGAGCATGGAGGAGGTAGCTTCATGGTTTGAACTTGCATGGCTGTTTTGAAACAGGTTCACTAATCTTCACTGATGATGGAACAAAAGATCATAGCAGCAGAATATTGGATATGCAACCAAAAATTGTTATTTAATTGAAGAATTTCGCTTCCCATACTTTTGCTCACCAAAAAGTTAGGTGTTCTCTTATGAAAGACACTATGTTCTATGTTGTACAAATTGGCATTAGGAAATCCCTCAGCTATTTCCAAAGGCTTCCGCTTTTGGTGTTGCGGAATCTTGTGGGTTTTTTTTTTTTTTTTTTTTTTTTTTTGCTGTTGGTTTTTTTTAAAATGCAACAGAGGTGAACTGGCTTTTTTCTTCACCCAAACCAGGAAGTAGTACCTTCTTTTAACACTTCTTTTTTTGGCTTCCTGTTTCCAAATGTAGATGTTTGGTATTTAAGAAAACACGTAAAGATGAAAAAGGAATCACATTGTTTGAGGTAAATATAAAATAAATACTAAACTAATTTATAAACAACATTGATCCCGAGTAGCAATATGGCAACCACTCTGGGAAACCCTCGGTCAGGGTGGAAACCACAGGAAACTGCTGAGGGAGTCCCAAAAGCCTCTGCTCCAGATATAAAAGTAGTCCCGGCTCCAATTTGGCATGATCACCACTCGAGGCATTTTTTGACAAAAGTTGTCAATGGAATCAAAAGTGTGAAAATTGCCACTGATGCAAGCAACCTATAGGGTAAAATTATTTAGTTCGAAAAACTTCTAGAGTATGAATGCTTAAGAGGATTATTTGTAGTCTTCAGCAGATTTTTTTTGACAAAATAACCTTGTCATTTCTGGTAATTTTAAGAATGATATTTTTAAAATATTTTATATTTTTCCTCATCTTGATATTCCAGCAGTGTATCAAATCTCCTTATTAGACCTTGCTTTTTCAGAATTTTGATATGCCACATATTTTTACATCGAAGACCATATGAAGTATTATACAATATTACCATATTAAGGAATGCAAAAGCCTCTAGAGTAAGAAACTCTGAATGCAACAAGATAGGTCTTGACTCAGCCTTTATTGTAGACACCCAGAGCTTCTCTTTATCTTCCTTCTGTCTATACTGAAAAAGAGACCATCACTGTTTCTACCAAACAAAGCCAAAAGTCAATAACAGGATTCACTCAACCCTGACAGAGATTAATTGGCATTTGATGCTGATGGATGCACACTGGGACTTTGTATTGAATTTGGGGCTCGTTTTCACCTGAACACATGTAAACACTGAGCTATCTAACCAGAAGATGGTGCTAACTTCAAATGGACTGACAGCTCCAAATGATGCCTGTAGGCAATTTCCACCATCACGAGGACGGTTTCAGAAAGCTTACACAACCATGAGCTGAATGTATATATTTATGAGAAACATATAAGAGAGTCACCCATGAGTATCCCTTTCAGATTATTGTTCTCTATTTAATATTTCGATGAATTAGATGGAGGAAAAGGTTTTCAACTGGTGCTTTAACAGACCAAAAAAAAAAAGTCAGATTTATTCTGGTAGATCATGTATGGTGAACACCTTGTATGGTAAATATGACACAAATGTCCGGTGTTAATTCAACTTCTACTATACAGTTGTGTGGAAAATGGGAGAGTCAAACCACTGCGTAAAGTCTTCTCCAGCACATCTCAAACACTTTCACTGGCAAGTCATGTGTGAAAATGATTCTTCGTGCTCCCTGAACCACTCTTTATTTGAATCCGAATTTTATATCCGTGCCATCAGGGAAGAAAACTCCACTGATGTGATAACTTGGTCATTCAGTACGCTCAGGTCATCAGCTGACTTCATTTTATTGCCACATTAATGTTGCTGAGCCTCAACCTGACCAACTGAAACAATCTCAGATCACAACACATTGCCACTATGCATATCATTATGTACTTCCCTTCTTACCATGAAACAACCATCACTCTGGAATAGTGTAAATCTGGACTCATGAGATCACATGACCTTTTTCTGTTTCTTCAGAATGCAGTGTTTTTGCTCCCTATAAAAGTGAAGCCTATTATTCTGATTATTCTCACTAACAAGTGGTTTTCTTATGGCCACAGAGCTGTTTAGTCCCAATCCTTCACATAGTTCACAAGGCATTATGTATTTGTGTGTGTGTGTGTGTGTGTGTGTGTGTGTGTGTGTGTGTGTGTGTGTGTATGTGTGTGTGTGGAAACGCTCTTACGTTCACTATGAATCATAGCCGTGAGTTTCTCTATCCATATTTTATAATTCAGCTTCACCATGCATTTACATGATCTCTGATTATGATCAGTCAAGAGTTTATTCTGACCATATTTCCTTCCAGAATTTAAAAATGCACTGGACAGTTCTTAACCCAATGAAAGTAATTTCAGTGGATGGCCTGGTTGCTTTATTTGCTTGATGCTGGCCAATAATTTGACATGCTTGTTTAAGAAATGAGAAGCTACTCACTGCATCAGTTAAGGTTAAATAACATAAAAATAAGCTGAAGCATATTAATCACAGCAGTAAATATCAAAAGGCTTAAATAGCAGAGATTCTTTCCAATTTGTTGATTTACATCCAGGTGGTGATTTTATTCATGGTAGTGTATTTATATTCTCATATGCAGGACAGTACATTGTATTATTTGCTATTAATACTATACATCAATGTTGATTGAGATACTGTATCTTAATCATGGCCTTTGCAACTGAGGTTAAAAATGCCTACAGTATGAAATAATCAGTAAGATAATAATTTCCTCCCAGCAAGGATTAGGCTTTTAGCAGGTGAGTTGATAAATCATGCACTAGCATAATTAATAATGGATAAATTAATGCTAGCCAGCCTTTAACTCTAAGACACTTCAAGTTTGTTTTAATCCAAGGCATGGCAAAAAACGGTGGCACAGAGTGGCTACTGATGCCCTTGAACTAAGCCTTGCCACCCCTTTCATATCTGAGGGAAGGACTTTATTATGCCTATGCAGTTTATGCAGACTTACTTAATTGTATCAAGCTCATGTTGATTTGAGCTGATTTTAGAGTGCTTGACATTTAGCAGTCTTTTAAGATTTGAAATTACTTGTCACACTGGTTGAGACGATCCCAATAACTTCTTATCAGAATTCTATGACAGACTGTGCAGTAATATAATCTATGTCAAATTTTACTATGAGTCTGTGATTTAACTTAATTAATTAAAATGACTATGCACTGCTTATATTGTTAGTCAGAACAGAAAAGGTACATCAATGACAAACAGATGTTTTTTTTTTCAAATTGAGCTGGAGGATGTTTTTTTCTGCCAGTTAGCACACAATGGACCTTGTGCAAGAACATGTAAGTATTAGTACTCATAAACCCCTCATACCTTTAAAGTAACCGTGTTAGTACAAATGACCCATGCCAGATTCAACAAGTGCTTGTATGTCCTACAGAATTGTGAAAATATATATCATATGTATGTATAAAAATGATGAATTGCACCTGTGTGTAAGTGTGCACTGTTCATGGGAACTGAAGGTTTGCATAATTCACACCCTAATACTACCATATACTGCTACACTTCCCATAATATCTGACAGCAAGTTTCAGCCAGAACAATGGCATCAAAGTTGAAGAAAAAAGTTGAGAAACTCCGAAATTGAGGTTCTCCAAAGAGGAACAGGGATGATTTGTAGTGTGAACAGTGGAATTGAAAGGCCTGCTAAAATGAAAGAGTGGCAATGTATAATAGAAGCTGTAAATGCAGTATCACCTGAAGTCACAAATCTGCATGAGTACATGCTGTGGCAATTCGTGACCAAAACCATTCATCTGTCTCCGCAAATAAATCTACACACTATTGTAAAACACACACTCTTCCCACTGCCTGATGCACTGAAGCTTCCAAAAGTAGCAAGTCAGCCATGATTCTTTACGTTTCAGCATCACCACTACTATAACTTGTTGGTAGCCATCCAGTGAGTGTCCAGTCATTCGTTAAAGCCTTCCTTTTGGTGACTTTTAGATGAGCGCCGTAGCAGCAGTACCACTGAGATTTGGCACTTTGGCACTAATTGACTGTCAATAAGAACCTCACATTAGGTGTCCAAATAAATCCTAAAGTATAAAGGCAGCTTTACAAAACCATTAGTGTTGTAGGTGTATTGATCAGATTCTTTCAGCATTTTAAAAAGTCTGACAGTGTTTAAACAGGAGTGTGTTCCATCTTCATTCATTCATTTTCTAAGCCGCTTAATCCTAATTAGGGTTGTGGGGAGGATGATGCCCATCTCAGCCGACTCGGACGCGGGGTACACCCTGAACAGCTCGCCAGACCATTGCACGGCCAACCCATTCACACTCACATTCACACCAGGGGCAATTTGGAACCACCAATCAGCCTACTGTGCATGTTTTTGGACTGTGATAGGAAACCCGGACTACCTGGAGGAAACCTATGCAAGCACGGGGAGAACATGCAAACTCCACACAGAAACACCTCCAAACCTGGAAATTAAAACCAGAACCTTCTTGCTGGGAGGCGAACATGCTAAGCACTACACCACTGTGCCGCCCTTGTTTGCCATCTTTTTTGCTCCAGTATAATTCATATTATAAATGAATGAAATTGGTCCAGTATTGAAGTGACATGTTATAACCGGCAACCACAAACCAGCTATAACCCTATGGGGCAATCATCCGCTTCAAAATAAAGCTCTTGTTGTATTATATTATTAGGCTTATATTATTATAAGTGTCTGACAGCATGGAAAGGGTCCATGTAAGGGGACACCTGTGTCTGTTTACCTCAATACCTGTAAAGAAACTGAAGAAAACCACTATTTCTACACCCATTGTTTTTCCTTTTACTTCTTCTCTAGTGGATGTAATCGATTAGTACACAGGAATGTTTCCGTCTATTTCAAATGTATTCAAAAGTATTAAACTTTTGGTATTACTTGTTTTGATGTGGATGATTGTCCATAAGGTATACAGATAACCATATAGTGCATAGCTGTTCTGTGGTTGCAGGTAATAAAATGCTAACTCAGTTGTTTTTTACCCTAGTTAAAAAAAAAAAAATATATA
>JBCNYH010000026.1:34225759-34248530 GCA_039654325.1 Tandanus tandanus
CACACACACACACACACACACACACACACACACACACACACACACACACACACACACACACACACACACACTATTCATACTCACGTTCACACTTACAGGCAACTTGGAACAGCCAATTCGCCTGATGTGCATGTCTTTTGGACTGTGGAAGGAAACCAGAGTACCTGGAGGAAAACCACGGACGCACGAGCAGAACATGTAAACTCTATACAGAGTTTCACATACCCAAACATGGGCTAATGGTGGCTCAGTGGTTAAGACTCTGGATTGGTGATCCAATGGTCAGTGGTTCAATCCCCACTATCACCAAGCTGCCATTGTTGGGCTCTTGAGCAAGGTCCTTAACCCTCAGTTGTATGTAAGTAAATGATAAATGTAAGTCACTCTGGAGAAGGGTCAAATTTTGCATGCTGCCAAATGCTGTATGTGTAAATGTTGTGAAAGCATTTTTTTCCTCATCAAAGTCTTTAAATGGATTGCTTTTCGCAGGAAATATTCACAGTCCCTGGCAGCCATCTTAAATTTCCTCTTGAGCAACCTCAAGTATTTTCAGTTACACCTAATACTGTATAAAACAAGCCCCCGTGGACATCTACATTTTTATTGACATTTATTTGCAGGTGGGTAACATTTAAACACTTCTTGGACAATTACCCTTTGTGAAGTTGGGTTTTATTCATTTTACCTCGTAGTCATGTGATTATAGACACAGCTTAGAAAGAAAAAAAAACCCTTCATAAATATAGCACATAGTAAGCAGGTAATCATGATAAAAATGAGAAAGGTGCGAGTGGTTTAATAGCACAGTTCCTTAGAATAAAAGGTACACCCCACTTCTTATGAAGAACCTTATGCATTTATTACTTAATGTGCCGTAAATTGTTGCTTAATCCCAGCTGTTAATCACATTAATACAGGTAATTGGTTGAAGCATTTGAAAGATGCCCTGACTGCAAGAAGGAACCCTTCTTCAGGTTTTATCTGGTGTTCCAGCTAATGAGATTCTCCTCATGAGAACCCTTCTGTAATTATAATTATCACTAGGATTGAACTTCACAAAACCTTGCCCTGACCCTGCAGTTTAGTGCAAAACTCTTTAGCCTATAATTAAAGGCACATCCTCTGAGGCACTGAAGGTCTGCAAGACATAAACTAAGGGCATCATGGAAAAATAAAAGAATTAAATACTAAGTGTTTTACTTTTTTCTTATAACATTGAATTAGATCATAGAATTTCAGGAATACTTCCCAGCAGTGGAAAAATATTTTAACAGACAGATTAATCTTTAAAAATTTTTTTTGGTTTGTACTTTCCTCAAGGTTTGTTTCTGCGTTTCCCTGATTGTGAAGTGATACTCTGCCAATTTACACTCTCTGTTTAGGGCCTGATAACTCTCTCATCTGAAATGGTATGGGTTATTTGGTTCCCAGTGTTCCAGATAAGCTGCATGGATCATTTGGTTTTCACTCTTTGATCTGCTGTGAGAACATGCAGGTATAAATGACTATTGGGAAAACTGTATGTCAGTTTAGGAAAATTAATTGCAGTTGAAAATACACACCATGTTTTGTGTCAGGGATCATCAGCGTAGCAAATATTTCAGTAGATTGACTGCAGTTTTGTAAACAGGGAACATGTGTAGTGGATCCTGTAATAGATTATCTGATGCCGTCAATGGGATGGATTTAGGAAATGCAGGTAGGAAACGAGTTTCCAGAAACTTTTGTAAACCAACCCATTCTACTTTAATTAATAAAATGATGACATGTCGTGCTAAAACAATAATAAAGATAATAAAAATAATAACAATAAAACTAAATGAGTAGAACAGCGTAGTATGGGTTTTTTCTCTGTTTCAAATTCAAAACAGATGTTTCACTTAATTTAAAAGCACTAGCTGGAAAAAGATAAATTAATTATATATCCATATATTAACTTAATTTATTTTGAAGTATTTGACGTTTTATACTTTGCATTTATTGACACTCAGTCATGAAGCCCAGGAAAACAGCTTTACTCAAGTTCATTCATATGGCACAATAAAAGCTTTTTTTTAATTTGATGGTTTTATTTTCCGTTCTTGTTTGGGTAGGACGGCACACTGGTGTAGTGGCTAGCATGTCCGCCTCACAGCACGGTGGTTCTGGGTTTGATTCCCAGGCTCAGGTGTTTCTGTGTTCTTCCTGTGCCTGCGTGGGTTTCCTTCGGGTACTCCTGTTTCCTCCCACAGTCCAAAGACTACATACACTAACTGGCTGTTCCAAATTTCCTATAGGTGTGAGTGTGAAAGTCTGTGTGCTTTGCCAGCGTGGGTCTGGTGAGCTGTTCAGGGAAAGGCTCCAGCTGTGAAAGGCTCCAGCCTCCCCACGACCCTAGTAGGATTAAGTGGCTTGGCTAATGAGTGAGCGAGTCAGAGAGAGTCATTATTAATATGCATCGATACTCTTCTGTTTGCTTTGTAAGCAAGATATTTTATGTAGCTGGACCCTCACCAACTGTAGCTGGATATGTGAACTAATAGTCTGCTATTTAACTAGGAATGTTGAAAAAAAGCAATCAATTACCTAAATGTCTCTCCAGCACAGAATTGAAAATGAGCCTTAGGAAGCACACAATCCTTTTCTTGCTTCCTGCAGTTCCATTAACCCTGGCTGGAGTTTTAATTGTCTTCATGTATGAGTAAGTATCATCAAAGCAGACCCTAAATGGCTCAGTATTAACCATGTGCAATGGAATTAGAGACAAAGAATAAAAATGCAACCTTTAATACATATTCAGGTGGCATAGTGGACTATGTGGGTTTGCATGTTTGCATTTCCCTGTGCTTGCGTGGGGTTCCTCCAGATACTCTGGTGTGTAGTACTGTAGTACTGTAGCAATCTGGCTGTTCTAAATTGCCTCCAGGTGTGAGAGTGAATGGTAGTGTGTGTGTTTGCCCTGCAGTGGACTAGCAAGCTGTTCAGGGTGTACCCCACCTTTGCCCAGAGTCGGCTGATATAGGCTCCAACCTTGCCGCCACCCTAGTAGGACTAAGATGCATATGAATGAGTAAGTGAATGAATACAATAAATATTCATTCATGTATCCATCTGTCTATTGATCCATTTATCCATTATCTATATCCAAACGTCTGGAGTACTGCATTTTTATTTAGTTACAGGGAAGGACTATCACTCTGGAAATGCCCATGGTTTGTGGTTGTTTAAGAGGTTGTTATACTGTGTTCTACATCAGCTATCACAGAATAGAGGTTTTATGTCTGGGTGATGGAAAGCTTTTCTAACTGAGCATTATGGGGGTTAAAGAAGGAGAGCAGAGATTTTGTTAGAAGGATGCATGGATGGAACCATGTAGGACTAAGAAATAACAGAAGGACCTTGCCAATGGTGGAATGCGCTGGGATATAATTGTGCTGAACAAGCTTTTGGGCAGGCTGCCCAGGAGAGCCCGTAGGCCCCAGAGAGGAGGAGAAGCTACAGAAGTCAGCGTCATGGGGTCTGAGATCATTTTCCCTGTTTAGAGATTCTCATGAGTAATGTCTTTTTATACATCCTTTATGAATTATTTCCATGCGTCATTTCTGCTGTATAAGTACTGTTAAGGCAATGTTTGATCATTACCTGATTTCATTACTAGCCTGAAGGCACAACAAGATAAAATCTACGGGATTTATACTCTTTGTGCAACACAAATCACAGCTCTCTGCAGGATACTTAATCTACATCCATACGATAAGGAGCAAACAGTACAAGATTTATCTACATATACACACACCGCTGTCAATCAACAGCATTCACTGGGGTATAAGAAGCGCGTGCACACACACACACACACACACACACACACACACACACACACACACACACACACACACATAGCTGTGCATGAAGATCAGTGTTGTTTCATGATGGACAGATGTGACTGACACCCAAAGCAAATTGTGTCACACATATGACATGCAATTGATTTTCCAGTAATATCTGTAACCATCCCCCCCCTGGCCATGCAATGGTCTGGCAAGCTGTTCAGGGAGTACCCTGCCTTCGCCTGAAGTTGGCTGGGACACGGTCCAGTTTCCCCTCAACCTTAAAATATATAAAGAGACAAACAAACATACAAATAATAATAAATCCCCCTGTACAGTATTTCCCTGTGTAAATATCAATCTAAAATACTGAAGCATTCATCAAAAGTATGTCTTGTACTTAAGGAACCATAGTGAACAATAATTTCGGGCACTACTCAATTTGGAATATCTGCAAATTTATCTTTCAGCATCTTGGTTCTAGGGTGAGAAGCTCGGCCATCTGGGAGAAGCTCGGAGTAGAACCGCTGCTGCTCCGCGTTGAGAGGAGTCAGCTGAGGTGGCTCGGGCATCTGATTAGAATGCCTCCCGAACACATCCCTGGTGTGGTGTTTGGGGCATGTCCGACTGGGAAGAGACCCCAGGGTCGATGGGGACTATGTCTCTCAGCTGGTCTGGGAATGCCTCGGTGTCCCCCGGAAGAGCTGGAGGAAGTGGCTGGAGAGAGGAATGTCTGGACCTCACTGCTTAGGCTGCTGCCCCTGCGACTCGATCACCGATCAAGCGGAAGATGATGATGAGTATCTTGGGATTAACTAGAGCTCTACACATGAAACATCAACACTCAGATGTCTAAACCAGAACAATTCATTAGCATATGGCTGAAAGTTTGTGGACACCTGACCATTACACTCATATGCAATATGCCTGTTGAACATCCCATTCCAGATTGAGTCCCTTTTTGCTTCTGGGAATGTTTAACACCAAATTTTGGAGCGTGGCTGTGGGGATTTGTGCTCATTCAGCTACAAGAGCATTAGTGAGATCAGGAACTGATGTCAGACAAGAAATGGTACAGGTGTTCTTATTAAAGGGGCTGGTGAGTGAAATTCATATCCTATTTGTATTGCAAGCTTTGACTGCTGAATAAGTACAGTGGGAATTTTGAATATTGCATTCAAGATATGTGCTCACTGAGCATCGCCACTTGTCATTTTGTTTATACTATACAGTATATAATCTAGAAAAGTTGGAAAGCCATATCATTTCCACTCCGCTATGCTAATGAAATCTCAGGAACTAATACTGTCTGAAATCGAAAACAACATTGAGGTTTGCCATAGCAATAATGACCTTTGGCTGAAAAAAATGTCTCTCCCATGTGGCACCACCCCTTATTATTGACATCTAAATTGCCGACGTAGAGGTACCACGGCTCAGCCTGAAGTCTGAAAATGTGGGAGCATTTGGTATCTGATTAATGTGAGTGCAGATCCCAGCAGGCTGACATGCCTGAGTTGCTGCTCCGTTTGCAACACTGCTTCATTTTAATTGCTGACACTTCCATCCAAAGCACTTTGGCATTTCCTTTTTGTTCGGAACTCAGGAAGTAGTAGATATTTCAGGCATGTGCTGGTGTCAAGCTTTGCATGTGACTTATCTGTCTAGAAAACCAAAAGGCATCAATTAAAATACACCTCTAATCGGATTTTACTGGATTTCACAGACAGTAACTTATCTCAGAACGTATCTTAATTCTTCCAGAAGTCAGTCAAGTTAATCAGCCTGATCCAAAGATTATTAAATATCTCTGCCTCAGTCAGTCTGTCAAGCAAATATTTGAGCACTTTTAAATAAGTTACAAAAGCCCCTTTCACACACAACTTGCGATTTTAATTAATGAATTAATTTTGTCTGATGTACTTTTGGGCAAGGGGATTTTAAAGCTGCTTAGTTTCGATAACATATAAAACACGTGTTGTACGTCTGTCGTGAGTTAATATAGGTCAGTCAAATGGCCATGTGATGATCGTTTGAGCTGTTCAGGTACCCTGCCTTCGCCCTGTGTCGACTGGGACAGGCTTCAGTCTCCCCGCAACCCTAGTGAAAGTAAGAGGCTTGTCAAATGAGTGAGTGAGTGAGTGTAAGACAAATTAAATTATATTTGTATAAAAGCAATATTATTGTTGCAAGACAAAATACTTCTGTGATGCTCAGTTGATGTAAGTATGTTAAATGTGGTACAAATGGTGTACAATACCCAGGGATGTGTTACTTTATAATCGTGTACCCTAGGGATTTCATGAAATCAGTAAAATGTCTGAATTTCTGTATTCATTCGTTTGCAGAACCGCTTAATCCTTCTATGGTCGCCGTAAGGCTGGAGCCTATAAGGTAGCAGATATATAAGAAGGTCTCGTGGGTTTAATGTATTGGGCAATCATAGAGCTATTGCAAGAAAATAGTATGTTTCTGAGAGCATCAGATGACCCAAAAAGTGTATGAACCTAATATTATTAATATTATAACTATTGTAACATAGCCGAAAGAACTCGTAGGGCATCGCACTACAGACCTGGGAAATGCACCTGACGTTGAGAATTACCTATGAGGAGAAAAGAATTTAACGTTTAAAACTCCACAACAATGATCTACAACAGCATTTTCAGTTACATAACAGCTGAGTATTGTAGGACACACCCACAATTGTGCTAGGAATTTGTCCACTTGTCTGTTATGGACCTCTTTTTCCCCTGTTGTGCGACTTATGTAACATGGGCTTAAATGACATTTTAGCTTGTAAAGAAAAAAAAAAAATAAATAAATATTGGAGCACTTCTTTAAAATCACTAATGTTGAGGGTTCTTCAAAGTGGACTGCTAGAGTTTAGTGGCTGATATATGGGCCGAGGAGAATGGAGGTGCTTAATGAGGGCATGAGCAATCAGCAAAGTAGCAGAAATAAAGAGATTGGCCTGTAGTAGAGAACTCTGCTGCTGGAAGAAGAAAGCAGACACAAGGCAGAAGCCTGAAAAGATTGATTCTAGCTTTTTGTTTCACCGTTGTGTCCTGCCTTGGTGAAGGAAGTGTAGTCGTTTGCACTAATGTACCTTTAAAAGAGCAAAATGATCATGACCAAGAAACATTGGATTATTTTTCAGAATGCCTATTTTGATAAATATGATGTCGCTTTGGGGAAACTAGGGAAAATTGCTTGCTGGGAAAGCTGTCAAAGTCTCTTTTTTGTAAATGACATTGCTTTTAAGTTGTTGGGGTCTTTTTGTTTTTGTATTATTATTATTATTATTTTTTTTTTTTTTAACACAGCCGAGTCTTTAGTTTGTCATGCAGATGGATTACTCTGGTATGTAGTCCAGAGGTATCCGCATTCACATGCAGTCATAAAGCTGAGATATGCCTGTGCTGACACATCACAACTCACACACTGTGTGAGCGATTTCAGGCAGTGACAATGATCCATTCCAGCGCACATGGACACTGTTAACTCAGAGGCTTTTAAGCAAATTGCTTTTCCACTCTGCTAAGCTCCCGTGAGGTTGAAGGTCTTAACTAGATATTTCCGGAGCATTTTCTTAAAAAAATTAAGATGATTGATTACTGCTACCATAATATTAATAATAAAAAAGAATACAGATTTATTTTCATTGAAAACCTAAACTAATCTGTTTGAATCTCTTTTGAAATGAAGTGGAATGAAAATCAGATCATTTAATAATTTATTTCTTTGTTTGTATACATTTTTGGCATTCGGGTAAAGTCATTTTATCCCATGTGCTCCAAGCCACAGTAAGAAAGCCGTGATCTCACATGGAGTAGCTCAATGATAAAGGCTCTGAGTTACTAATTTGAAAGTTGGGAGTTCAAGCCCACTATCACCAAGCTGCTACTGTTTGACCCTTGACCAAGTATCTTAACCCTCAACCACTAAGTTGTATAAATGAAATAAAAATGTAAGTCACTCCGGATAAGGGAATCTGCCAAAATGCTGTTAAGGTGGGCTGCTAAGTAATAAGCTTTTATTATTTAACAACCAATGAGGTCCCACCTTTTTAGTTGTTATGGGCTCCCAGGCTCACAAAGACTTGTCAGTTCACAAGTGAAAATGTACTGTACGTGTCTGTACATAAAACTCATGCAATGCGAATGTAATCACTAGGTAGGAATGTGTCTTCCAACTCAAAAGTCTTTTCCCTTTCAGAGAATCACAGTTTCTGGTGTGAATGTTATTCATTTTGAGCTGAAAAGGCAGAAACATGTGGATGTAAGGTGTTTCAAATATGTGACCCATCACAGAAAAGTGGGTATTAAGTCGAAAATTATTGATTTTGAGTTATTGGTACCATTTTGTAGCTGATATTCTAAGCTGTAAAATGATACCGGATTTTCTAACATATGTTGCTAGTTTTGGAGTAAGTTGCCAAAACCTGCCAGGGATGTTTAGCCTTTTAAGCAAGCAACTTTGGAGAAAATCGCGTTTAGATATTGATACCTTTGTAAGTTATTTAAAAGGTTGTGTGTGTACATAAAGCTTTTCAGTGGTGTTTTTTTTTGTTTTTTGTTTTCAAATTAAATGCGAGTTTTACACTTTAGAACTATACTTTATAAGAATGTGTTTGTTTTTCTTAAGGATTACAGTCTCAGTTTAATAATAATAAAAATAATAATAATAATAATAATAACAATAACTATTAATTTAGAAGAGGAGAAGAGGAGCAACAGGTGACTAGCACCTCTATTTAAGTACCATTCACATCTAGATTCACCCACACAATAAACAAAAAAGAGATGAATAAAACACACACTGAACAAATAACACTCTACTCATAGGACACAAAAGTGAAAGAGAAAATATACCAATAATATTGCAACAATAATAACAACAACAACAACAACAACAACAACAACAGTAATAATAATAATATTAATAATAATAATAACTTTCCCAACTTCTCAATTTAGATACATGCCTATCAGAAATGTAAATAGAAGGGTATAAAATTTCTACAATTGAACGCTGATAAAACAGAGCTATCAATTGTTAGACCTTCTGTCATGTCTGTCAGAATTTCTGAAATTCTGAAATCTCAAGTTCCTCTTCACACCCATGACTGATTGCTAGACGCTGAGTGGTTCATCAAGCCCCTCCCTTTATACTCCCAAGTTCACCATCTTCTCGGTTCACCACCAGTAATTTCTGGCACTACATATCCTCCAGACTTATAATCTTATCATTTCTTCTTCTCCAGTCTTTTTATTTGTGCAACTGCAAGTCTTCAGCTTGTTCAGAATTCTGAAGCTAAATTAACTAAATTAACAAAGGCTGTTAAAACTAAACGATCCAATCATACAACCCATAATGTAGTCTAGCCTCTGTTCACTGGTTACTAGTACAAGCTAGCAGCTTTTAAATTATTAGTCTTTGCATCAACTTGAACCACCCTACTTAGCTGACTTAGACACACTATCTTCATCTCTTGATGTTGGGCTTTCGGTCAACCCCCCAGCCTTCACATACCATCCACCTTCTATTCATCTCTGGTATAGCCTGCTATTATAGATGAAGGAACCATTCTGGCATGCTTATACCTTATCCACATCTGTCAAAATATGACCTTATCTCATTTTCCAATTTTTGTGGGTTAGACCACTGTGGCTATCAGCCCTTCATATATTAGAAACACACACTCAGTTCCATCCATCTGTTACCTACACTGCTTATCCATCAGGGTCACAGGTGGGCTGGAACCAATCACAAATGACTTAAGGCGAGAGAGGCAGGGTGCACCCTGGGCAGGTCACTAATGTATTGCAGGGATAACACAGATCCGAACAATTATTCACACTTACATTCACACCTCTGGGGAATTTTGAGTAGCCAGTTGACCTAATCTGCATATCTTTGGACAGTGCTGAGAAGAAACTAAAGTGCTAGGAGAAAACCCATGTATGTATGACAAGAACATTTAAACCCCACACAGGAAAAATCCTGTTAGCTGCAAGGTTCAAACCCAGAACTACAGTGTCCCCAGATTGTTGTAAGCAAACCAGAGCTGTGTTAATTTTCACTTCATTACTTTGAATATAAATCCTTTTTTTTTTTTTTTTTACAGGTTTTAAGTGTTTTTCTCTTTCAAGGAGGGGTTCAAGCCACCCATTAACCTCAGTCAGGTACTACTGATTCATTTAGTACTTTTTTGAGGAGTATCAGTGAGTTGATTTGCCTCATTAACACATGCTTGAACCAGGTATTGCTGAAAATTAAAGAACCTTACTTGCTAATACTTATGGCAGTTCAATCTAATGGTAGAAGTGGTGTTATTGACAGAAGCTCAGCAAAAATGAACATGAAAACCCTCTGAAAATGAATGTAATTATGTTTTATAGTATTTCAATTTGCTAAAGAAAAAAGTGATTTCAATCTAATTTGTAAATGGATCCGCAGTACCCTGGGATGAAGTGGGCAAATTAATAGAGCACAGAATAGAATTGCTCTGTCATCTAATGGTCTAAGTATTTGTTTTATGGAATTTACCCTTGCCATATGTGCTTTCTCTCTCTCTCTCTCTCTCTCTCTCTCTCTCTCTCTCTCTCTCTCTCTCTCTCTCCATACATACACATATAATACTTTAGAGATGTTGGTCAAAATCTGACAATTGGGCTATATATATATATATATATATTGGTAATAAAATGTGATAAATAAAATATGTGATCATAACTACCTCAAAACATTAAAGAATATCCTTTTTTTAACAGATCATATTTTGGAATTTGAGATTTTATTTTATTTTCAGACAAACGATGATGGATGATATCACATTCCTAAATGCAACCATAGGTAATTCCATATTCAAGTACAAATGTATTAGTGTTATTCTTTAATTAAAACTTCATTAAGACTAGGACAGAAAAACAAAAATAAGAAGAAGAATATTAGAAAGCAGTCAAAGTATTTATATACAGATATACAAATATTCATAGCAGGTGCATTATTATTATTATTATTATTATTATCATTATCATTATTATCAGAATTATTATTATTATTATTATTATTATTATTATTATCAGCATTATTATTATTATTATTATTATTATTAATAATAATAATAATAATAATAATAATAATAATAATAATAATAATAATAATCCTTGGCACAGAGGTTCACAAAGCATCTGATGACTGAAACCAGAACTGTACATTAGAATGCAAATTTTGTGTAAGCAATAGATTTTTACTTTCAGTGAGGGATTAGAAATGAAATTTACAGAAAGGCAAAGTCTGTCTTCATTATTATGCATTTGTGGCATTCATTCATTTATCCTTTGTAAGTGCCTTGTCAGGGTCAAAGTGGCTTCAATTCCATTTCTAGTTTGTTTATTTTTCGGGAAGTAGAACAAATCACATTCATTAGAGAAAATCCTCGACAGGCACAACGAATATGCACACATCTCTAACTGAGACCACTTATGATCTTGGGTATTTGTGCTGAGATTAAGGAACTAACAGAGCAGGATTGGTGACCATATTAGCATTTCTACCCATGAGCCTAGTTCTCCTACAATGTTTTCATTGGTAAATTGGTAGGATTTATATTTAAGCTGAAAAAATATTAGATTTGATTTATGCCACACCCATTTTTGGTGTTAAATCTAAATACAGATCCAAATACAGCTATTTGTAACACTAAACTTGTAAAAATATTGATAAATGTATTTGTGTTGCGCCCTGCGATGGCCTGATGAGTTCCACGTGCTCAGCGAGCGTAATGCTGTGTAATGGTGTGTTTTTAAACTCATATAATGTTTTTGTATTTACTACACGAAAAGGTAAGAAAAGCACACTCTGGAACAGCATGTTTGTTAAATTCAGTCAAAGTTGGAAAACAAAAGTTAATTTTTCCAGTTTTAAATCATGACAATGATGAGGCTGCCTGCTACAAGTGACTGTGACAAACCGTGACTGTTTGTTATTTTGATTGAAGCATTACCTACTTAGGATAATAAGTAATTAATGAATAAGGTGAAGTGTGATATAGAGAATTATTCAATCGACGGGTTGTTATGTACCAAGTCCAGAGGCAGATATCACCCTCCAAGACAGAATAATTCTCTATCATATAAATGCCAATGTGTTGCATGTGCCAGTTGTTCAATAAAAGTGATTCAATAATTCAGTTATCTCGTGGCAACGATGCAATATGAAGAGTTATTTGATGGCTTTTCACCAATTACAAAAAAAGAAAATCTTGTGAATTATTAATGATGTATATTATCCCCTAGATAGTGGACCAGTAAGAATACGCTGTTGGTGCGTAGTATATACTAACGAAAAATATGATTCAAAATGATAATACCCAATATGATAAGCTCAAACTTTTAATGCTTTTATACTGTACTGTTTCCCTGATGCTACCAGTATTATTAAGCTGAAAATCAGGTATTAAGATGTTTCTGTTAGAAGGGAGCATGTTCCGTGTTTTCACTTACTCACTCCCTTGGAGTAGATTGATAATTTAGAGTCAGGCCTGAAGAGAAAGTTAAGTTAATTTCTTAGTTTGTTTGACATTTTGATCGAGCTCATAGTTTCACTGAAAAACCCTCCATCTGGGCTTGGAAGGGTTCTAACAACACTGTGTTTCTGTGTACCTTTTATAGAGCGTGTTGTGATTTAAAGTATTCGAATCATTCAAGTGTAACTTTAACCAGCAATTTGTGTTTATATTCAGGCAGCAAACAATGTGACATTTATTTTCAGATGGCAGATCTGTGTAGAACATACAATTCACGTAGGTGACTGAATTAAAAGCTTCATCTAGGTCTTTATTATTCGATACGGCATGCTAGTGCATAGTGTCCTCAGGAAATTAAGCAATCAATCAGGCCAAAACACATTCAACAAATGCAGTGGTTATTTCTCTCTAATTTAATATTTATGAATAATGAGCTGTTGAAATGCCTTAGCAGAAAGGATGTTCATCCTAGATCAGAGATCACTAAGAGGACTCAGCGTCGTGCTTAGGGTTTGCAAAAAGTCCTTTTAATATGGAAGCCAAGCAACACGGTTTACTGAGACATAGCAATTCTCCGGCATAAGCATGCAACAACTGTGCAAAAATCTTGTGAAGATCAGGGTTTTGTTCCAAATTTGGGCTTGGCTTTTTACACCCAAGCCTACTGGCTCATCAGTGCTGGAGCTTATCCCGTGTGGGTCTCAGCACGGTGGGGTCAAACGGGGATACCATTTGTTCCAAATTTACTTGAGGAAAATTGTTTGTATTTTCCTCCTTATTGATTGATTGATTTATATCTCAGACTATGATTGTTTAGATAATATGGTCTAGTAATGTACAAGACTACAAACTGAATAGCTTATGAAGAAACTTCTTTGTGACTAATAATAGCACTTGGAGTACTTTTGTGACTCAAAATGATTTAGATAGATCCCCAGTGCACAAGCTTGAAAAGCAGTCCCACATTTTTGGTCAGACAAATAAAACAGGGTGATCAGACTTAATACCCAAGCATACTATTCTCATTTTAAAAAGTAATGTACAGAATGAACTGCGATTGCACTGAAACAACAAACAGAAAAGCAGTTTAACAACTTCCTACATATAACTTGTAAATATTTTATTCTGAATAAGTTGCCATAAAGTCCTGGGTTTAAAGTTGCCATAAGGTTCTGGGTTTGAATCTCATCCAAGGGCATTTTTGTGTAGAGTTTGCATGTTTTTTCCCCCTGATTTTGTGGATTCCCAGGTACTCCAGTTTCCTCTCACAGTTTAAAGATGGGCAGATTAGTTCAACTGGTTACTCCACATCGCCCATAGGTGTGAATGTGAGTGTGAATGGTTGTGTGTTAGCCATGCAATAGAATGGGGACCTGTTTAGGATGTACAACGCCTCTTGCCTGAAGTCAAATGGGATTGGCTCCATCTTCCTCCCATGACCCTGACAGATAATGGTATAGATAATGGACGGATGACTGAATGGGTGGATGGATGGAAGTTGCCATAAAAAATATAAAAGGTCAAAAAATGAAATTACACAACATTTACAAAGTGACAGTTTACGCTCTAAACAGAATACTAATGGTAAGATTTGGTATTGTGGTTTATGGATTGGTGGATTTGGAGTAAAAACAATACCAGCAAGAATGCCAAAAGAAGTTGTACCAAATACTGAGTCTTCTGATTATTTACTTTATTATGCACTTTGTTAAATTTTTCTTAAACTAAACAGCACAAAAACGGAACTGTAATAACCTTTACAAAAATGTATTGCATTTATGACAGGTGCTCTAATAAATTTGGTAAGCACTGTATATAAGACATGATTTTAAATGCCATGGGACTTTCTTTGGGCCATAAATCTTCTCAAAAGCATATATAAGCAGACCAGTAAATAATGGATTGCAGTAGTCCAGGCATGAAGATATAAAACATGGATCACTGTGATGTGCAATGTGATATTTGTGTTGATAATGTGGATAGTGTCACATCTGAATCCAACTCCAATCCAGGAGCCACACTGAATCCACAATCTATTCCAGTCCGAGCCTTACCTCATTCTCACTCACCTGCCTATTAAACTCACCTGTTTCCTGTTCGCATTTACGGCAATCTATTTATACCAGTACGGTCACTACTTTTCTTTGCTTTGCTGCGTTTTGCTGTTTCAGTGGAACTTGTATTTTATTTTATTTATTTATTTATTTTTAATGTCCTTTGTCACGCTCTTATTTTCTTAATAAGAGTTATTTCTCTTATACAAGTTTATACAAATTTCTCTGTTTGCTTGATGCTTGAGCCTAATACTCAACAAGAGCAGAGTACAATACGTTTCAAGCAAACTAATGCCAAATTTCTACTTAATTGTAGGTTTACAGAGATAAGGCTATTATCATAATTAAAGCTTCATCCTGACATGTGACCTTCCCATCAAGTAGTAGAATAGCTATGACTTGAAATGATCCTGATCAGCATAACCTCTTTAAAACATTCGAGTGAGAAAGCACATGTAGGACATGTAGGACTCAAACACAGCCATTTTGTTTATCTTAGTATGCTGAGTTTATATGTAAGCAGGGTATTATGCGTTTCCATAAAAGTGTATGAGTCAAATTTGAGTTTAAGAAGTTATGAGAACTTCAATTGTAATGTCTGTGATTACTTTTTAATTATTGATTTAAAAAAATAAATGAATAAAAATGTTTCCTCTTTAAGCACAGAGTGTCATATGTTCTCTGTAGGTAAATCCAACAGCCAATTGAAAATTACCAAACACTTTTGATAACCTAAGCTATTAGAAGTTTGAAGGCTGATGATTTGTTGTGTTACTTGGTAGATTTATTACCAGAATATTAAACTTTACATTTCTCGCATACACTGAGCCAAACACACCAAAGATGGCCTAATAGATTTGTTACCTTAAGTCATCCTTTGCACAGGTCTCCTCGCTGAGGATTCATAATGAAACATCTTCATTTGCTTACTCGGTGCTAATTAGATTGACTTTTCTTTTACTACAGTGCAGAGGCTAAGCCTGGAGTATCTGTTCATGCTAACTGACAAACAAATGAAACATTTCTCAGATTTATGTCACTAAGAGCAAAACATGGAGTTAGGATACTAACTGTAGTGCCTTCTAAAACATTTGGGGATATGATTTTGTACTGCCTTCAGAACTATGTGAAAAAGCTGCCATGTAAGGTTTATAAAATGCCACTAATTACAGTGTGTTCATGTGTTTTACATAAAAAAAATCAGATTTTTATTACTTTGTCTTGTTGGCATTCATTTTTTGATCATTTTAAATCAATGTGAACTGAAATTTCTCTGCAATTTAATCTAAAATCTACAGTTTATTTGGGTTTCCTGTGTTGTGTTAATTATATTTTGTATTGTTTTTGATGCACAGATGATCAGAGGTAATTGAATTGAATTTGTGATTTTTGTTTTTGGAATTTTACATTCCAAAATCGTCTACACTTTAGCAACTTTTAAGAGTATATCCGAGGGTACATAATGGAAATGTTTGATGTAACTCCTATTTTGGGCAGAACTGTATACTATAAAGCTTTTATCACTGTCCACTAAAAAAAACCCCTAATCTTTGATTGTCAATGAGAGGAGAACATCAAGCTGCTGCACTGCTCCTGAACAATGCTCTCATCCACACAACACTGGTGCCAGTACCAGAAGCAGCTAAATGTGGCTTTGAACCATTGCCCCACACAACTTACTCACCCGACCTGCACCCTCCGATATCTATCTGTTTCCCAAACTGAAATCACACTTGCAAGGTTGCCATTCTGAGTGATGAAGTCATCCATACTGGCTCAATGTGTGAATAAAGAGATAGCAAAGCTTGAACATCATATATGTATATTTATTTATTTATAGCTTTTTAAGATTCAACTCCTCTGCCAGCTATGTATTACGAGAGGAATTCTCGAGAGTTGGCTCTATACAATCTACCCATTACCAGGTAACTAGTATTTCCTCTCACTCTCTTTCCTCAATATTTAATCAGACCAGCTTTGAGCATTTCTTGGAATCCAATTATAGTTGGGCACTATTGCGGTGGCTCCTGGGAGCTCTCTGGTGACCTAAAAGGATCTCTGGAGAAATGAGAGCAGAGGTGAATGTGTTGGAGGTTTTTTTGTTCTGTGACAAATCAGGAGACAAACACACCAAAATACTGAGGTAGCCATTTGGGTATAGTCTTAGAAGATGAGAAGATTAGATTTGAATTAGAAAGCTACCAAAGGAGTGAACGAAAGCTAATCATAATAATTCATACCATGTACTCTTATAACGTGGTACATAGGTGCAATCATGAGACCATGACAGAGGTCAGGCAATTCGTCTACAAACGACTGTAGCAGCATGAATTTATCACTATGAACGGTGACACCGTTCAATCCACCAGAATAATGGCATGTTCAAAAGTTCTGAGGGTTGCATCTGTTCCAAACATAAATCTATGGAGGCCAGTGAGTGCTTCAAGACTGGCTGGTTGGAGGCTCCCAAGGGAAGAACCAAGTCCGTTTGACTGGGGGGGATCAGCAATTAAATCTTGTGATTATACCACCACTTTTTTCCATGACACAGATTTCCTGTGCCCTTCAGATTTCTCTACTCAAGAATGGTGGTGGCACACAAATACCCACAAGCATACAGTACTTAGCATACTACACTTCACAGCATAACCCTGCATACCAAAAAATTCACACACATTTCCTTCTCTTTTCATTTCTCCTTCAATAAGTAATGGGTAAAAACCCTTCAGGGCTCAACTGACCATTATGTGCAGTGTGTTTTTTTGTTTTCAAATGATGCCCTTGGGCAGATACCATACCACACACAGAGAATGCAAAAATATATATATATACACTGCCAGTGGAAGGGATGAAGGGATGAAAGATTAATGTATCGCCCCCTTGTCTTCTGTGTCCCACTGTTGCAGAATAAAAAATGGACTCAGTTACTGAACACGTCCTTGGGGGTTAGTCCATATGCAAACAATCATTCTGGAGTCTGGTGTCTTTCACAGAGAACATGCTGAAGACTGGGTGAAAGGACATCCACACATGCTCCACTAACAAAAATGATGGCTTTTGATAATGTGGACATCTTAGCCTGCTCATCACTGAGAGCAAATAATGGAATACAGATGGCTGAACAAGAACCCATGCTCTCTATATCACTGAGGGAGACAGTCCAATCTTCTATAATGTCTTAGCTGTAGTACAGCTGACTCCAACATGCTTAAGAGTTAGATCCTAGACTGAGTAGGTGTAAGAACATCCTTAACTCTGTATTACAAGTAAGCAACCTGCTCTGATAGCAGTTGTGTAGTTGTGTATGTCTTCTCTGTACCCTTTTTTCAGTAGTCTGTAGGAGACTAATCAACCATACTCTTGATTAGGAGATGAGACCAGAAAAAGGCCAGGAGGGGAGGATTACTAAGGATTGTTGGTGTCCTAAGGGCATATCTTTGCAAGAGCACTGCTCCTTCACTCTCCTGCACAGAAGTAAGCAGTTGGCAACAAAACAACTTGGTTTTTTTTTTGTGAAAACCATTATTGAAGGGTGGCAAGAAATATACAGCGCTCCAGGGTACTCTGAGCATAACAGACACCCTTTGGAACCTGTGCACACACTGAGCTCCATTCTGGCTCAGAAAAGCTCTCCCAGTGCCACAGACTCTTGGACTGTAATTTACTTGCAACAGCATTGCACACAATAGGACCTACAAGAATTTTCTACATTTTTATTTAATTTCCTAAACTGCTTTATCCTTTATTACGGTGATGGGGAGTCTGGAGCCCATCCCAGCTGACTTTGTCTTTGTTTTGTAACAACAAAAATTGACAACAACAAAAATTTAATATAAATTAATAAAGAGCAACACAATTAACCACCTAATCAACACAAGAAGGCATTTCTGTTCTTCTACATCTTGTCTTTGTCTAAATTCATGTGTCTCAGCCAAAGTATTTATGTATTTTTGTTTTTTTTTTTCCTTTGGCAAAATTTTGAAATTTTGAATCACTCATTTTATAAATCATTTGCCAAATCTCTTAATACTTTTATGGTTGCGAGTAGGCTGGTGCCTATTTCAGCCAACACTGGGTGAAGTTGGGTACACCCTGAACAGCTTGCCCGACCATTGCAGGGCCAAACACAGACACACAACCATTCATACTCACATTTACACCTAGGGGCAATTAAGAATATGAAATTAGTCTAATGTGCATGTCTTTGGACTGTGGGAGAAAACTGAGCACCCAGTTGAAATCCATTCAATCACGGGGAGTAAATGCAAGTTCCAGACAGAAATACCCCCGCCAGGCACAAAGCTCGAATCTATGACCTTATCACTGTGAAAAAAAGAAAGGAGTGTAATTATAATCACTATTGGGTACAGGTGCTCATTGTGAGAATGTATTTCTTGAGTGTTTGTTCATCAAGAGTGACATTGCAGTGTATTTGGATCACTCCACCCCCTGGGTGGACACACGGGGCAAAGTTTATGATGCTTTAAAACAGATGTGGAAATTTAAATTGTCTGCCAGAAGTATCCCACCTACCCAAAAAATCAGGCCTTTGCTTGAGCCCTTTGTACTCCTTTAAATTATTGGGGCATCCCTTGATTGTATGAGTGCGGATGCAGTACTACTGTTGTGTTTAGACTGGGGACATGGGGAGTTTCAGTGGTAAATCACACCATAAATCACTTGCAATAAAGACTTTCTTCAAAAACACTGCACTCCTTAGTAAGGACAGCCTGCCTTAAGGGATTCTCAGTGACACACACCTTCATTCTCTGGCTATGGCAGATTTTGGTCCCAAGCACATAGCTGTAGGGTAATGAGTATATGGATCTCACAGGCTGGCAGTTTGTCCAAGGGAAAATCAAAACAGCTGCTTGTCAGAGGAGAAAAATTGGAGTAGTCTGTTGACATGTCAGTCCAAATTTCAATGGCAGTAGATTCACCCAGGCAACCAACCATGTCCTTTCACTTCTACCTTTTATTCACAGGAATTTTATAGGCAGCACAAACATTTTTATTTTATACAGAATTATTAAGTATGCATATTTTAAAAAACAAACAAAAAAATTAATAAAATCACATAATTAGCCATTTTTGTCTAATTTACAAGGTGGCATTTCATCACTGAGGATCAGACCTTACTAAAGGCAGAGCACCATCACCATTTCATCATTTAACTGTCTACATTTAGCTTAATATGATTTGAAGTACTTGACATTTTGTGCTTTGCCACTCAACTGTGAAGTCCAGGAAAACCAACTATACTTAATTTAATTAATTTAGCATGTAAAAGCATTTTAGGGTTTTGTCTTTCAGCAAGAAGGTCCTGGGTTTGAGTCCCGGGCTCAGCAAGGGTGTTTCTGTGTGGGCTTAGCATCGCACCGTGCTTGCATGATTTTCCTGTGGGAGGAAACCAGAGCTCCCAGAGGAAAATCATGCAAACACGGTGAGAACATACTAAGTCCACATGTCTCCAGTCATGTTTGGAGGTCTTCATTTGATTTAAAAGGTTGCCACAGAGGCAAAACTTGTCATATGCATGTACCGCATGCTAAGTTGTGCCACTGTGGCAACCTTTTAAATTAAATGGAGACAGGAATGGCATTGTTTGTTTTCTGCGAGGTGTTTTGGAAAGTACACTACTGTTAATTGGTACATTGCAGACATGTTTTTTTCTAGCTTCTGCATTTTGTATTGTGGTAATGGAGAACATTAAGAACATGGATATAGCTCGGGCAATCAGACCACCGTTCTATTGCTCACCGAAAAGTGAGTGTCTGGCTGCTTTCATCCTTAAAATATTTAAGACTGTAGTTCATAAGAACAACGCCAAGTAGCAGACCTTGGGGACAACAAAGTTACAGAGTGGCAGAGGGCAAAACCAACTCCCCACTGACCACTCATCAAGTGTAGGATGCTCTCAAGTGACCTACAAAATGAATAACTAATGGAAGCTGGGGTCAACGCATGAATCAAGCCATGTACAGGGTTATCCTGGAAGAAAACTTGCTTCGTGCACTGACAATGTTTCCTGACTCTGAGGATTGTGTTTTCCAGCAGGACAATGTACCATGTCCCACAGCCAGGTCAGACACGGTGTGGATTATGTTTTTACTTTTACTATTATTTTGATTTCTATGCATTATTTAAGGACTGAAACCACTATCTCTTTTGTTATTTTAGACCAGTTGTCATTTTCTGAAAATAAATGCTTTAAATAACAATATGTTTATTTGGAATTTGGAGAAAATGTCCTCAGAAGTTTATGAAATGAAACAAAACTGTTCATGTTCCTCAAACACATTCATGTAAATAGTAAAATTTGAGAAATGTATAATTGCAGTGGTCTTCTTATTTTTTTCTGCTTCACATTGGGCTGCATCACATCACCCCATTATTGACTTTTTTCCAATTACTTCATAAATATATTTATTGCAATTTATATATAAGAATATATATGTATATATATGTATGTATCTTTATGAAGGCATAGTTTTAGGTCTTCCTGTGAGACAGTAAGGAAAATACAGCATCCTAGGTTCCAGAAAATCATCACTACTATTTAGAATACATGCTGTGCACTTAAAAAAAATCGACAGGCTTCATACTGAATGTCAATAGTCATTAAGTTGAATAATGCATAATGGACATTTGATTTTATATTAATCTTGTTTGGAGGAATCAATACAACCATGTATGCCAGTTGGCTCTTGGTTGAAACCACTCTTAATGCCGTACATTTCTTACAACTTCATAGCTTTACTATTGAATGTTGGTATACAAAGAGTTATCCATTGTGCTTCTGTCATAAATTTTGAGTGCAGTGCAGAATAATTTCACTGAAAACATTAAAAAAATCCCACACTCTAATATTTTTGGACTGCCTTTACCCTTGATTACAAAGCGTAATTGCCCTGATATTGTTTTGACAAACTTAAGCAAGATCACAGAATTTATATCGATTCTGAGTTAGGCTCATTTTTTCATTTCTCGGACATCTTAAATTGATGACAAGAAAATCGAACCACTCCATAAAGTCTTCGATATTACAAAGACTTTCAAAAGGGTTAAGATCAAGGCTCTGAGGTGCTCTGAGCCCCAATTATATATCCATGCCATCAGGGAAGAAAAAGTGTTCATTGATAGAATAACATGGTCATTCAATACATTCAGGTCATCAGCTGACTTTATTTTATTGCCACACAGTGTTGCTGAGCCTCAACCTGGCCAAATAAAACAACAGTGCCGTGGCAGTTAAGTTTTCTTCTGATACAGTCAGAGTCTCCTATAGTCACTCTTCTTCCTGAAACAAATACCTCAATATGCAGGTATTGGCTAAAAGCAGTGGTAGGTCTTAGCTGTAGACCAGGCTAACATTCTGCCCTTTTATAGGATTTTAGGGCAGGTTGTCACTCGTCCCTGTGTGCTCTCAGACTGCAGTGTTCATCCCTGTGAATAATTTTTTGCTTTAGACTTGTGAAAATACAATCCACGCTGTTTGCTTCAGTAACCTTTACATACTGCCGTATTCATCTTATTTATTTTAGTTCCCTGATTCCCTGTAATGGGAATATTTTGTCTCACCTGCCCATGGGTCAGTTGCGGTAATAATCCACAAGCGGGTTAATATTTTTTTATCCATAGGCAAGATTCAAGATTAATATTCAGAACAGCAAGAGGCTATTAAAGGCATAGCCATAGCAGAGGTTTGCAATTTCTACACAGCAATCACATTTATGTATTTTATTTCTAGTGTATATATCCAGTTAGAAATTACACACATGATGCCTTTTGACTTCGTAATAGTAAATACGAACCATACGCATGTATTTCCACAACCCATAACACCCCCCCCCCCCACCCCCACCCCCACCCCCCCTCCGTCAGTGTCTAGTGAAGATTCCTTCTCAGGGCTTCCTGCTCAGGAACAGCATTATTAAACAGTGAAATGGAAAAAGCTACAGAGCCATACCAAAAGAGCTTTAGCATCCCTGGCGGCCCAAAGAGTAAAAAAATGTTGGTTTAAAGTTAAGGCAGCCACAACTATCATCCCTGAGAGAACCGACAGTCCCTGTAAAAGAGATGCAGGATGACGTGCAAGCAGGAATAACAGTTACACAAAGAACAATAAGCGATAATCAGCAAAATAACTAAAGAAGGCTTTGCATGGTCTAGCTGATCTCCTGACTTGAATTTTTCTGAAAATTTAGAGAGGATTTTTGAAATTGTGACTATAACAGAGGGACACTCATAACCCTGGGGAATTGAGGACAGTCTGTTATGAGGAATGACCCAAAGCTGCAACGCTGCATAAAAGCTAATTACTTCTTAATGCAGGCATCTCAAAGATGTAATAACTAATAACAGTTTTGATATATATA
>JBCNYH010000026.1:34273541-34286002 GCA_039654325.1 Tandanus tandanus
TGTGTTAGGCCGCCCCCAAATACGCATGCGCTGCAGTTCGAAAAGAGGCAGGCGGCAGCATCGCATGTCACGGAGGGCTTGCTTACGCCCCTCCCTGGTCGGTGGTGGTTGTGTGATAGGGAAGGCTAAAAGTTGATTGTGGGAATTGGAAACGACTAAATTAGGGAGAAAAATGGGGAAAAATCCAAAAAAAAAGGCATGTAAAAAAAAATATTCATTATTGGACTGCTGCCTATGACAAAAGCTACTAACTTGAAATTCTGGTCTCCAACCACTGAAGCCATTTTCAGAAAAGTTGGGATATTTTCCAAAATGCAGCAAAAACCCAAATCTTTGATTAGCTAATTCTCCTGAACCAGTATTTAACTACAAAGTACAAAAAACAGGTCTTTATCATTTTTACTGACCCACTTTAATGTATTTTAGAAACATAAATGTCGGCAGACTGAGGCAGGAAATCCATTAAACACAGGGAGAGCATGCAAACTCTACACAGAAAAGCTCTTTGATTACATTCAAACACCAAATCTTTTCACTATGAAGCAACCATTGAGCCAACAAAGGAAGCAAAGGAAGAATCTATAAATCTCAACTAATGCCTATGTCAGTGGTAGTTTCTTACACATACTGGATGGTTGTTTCATTTAACATAGAGAAGTCTACATCTGGCATAGTAGCATAGTGGTTAGCACCTCCACCTCACAGTAAGAAGGTCCTTGGGTTCAAGTCCCAGACTCGGTGAGGAAGTGTGGAGTTTCAATGTTCTCAAAGTGATTGCATAGCTTTCCTCCAGTAAATGGTTGCATGTGTATTAGCCCTGTGATGGACTGGCAAGCTGTTCAAGGTGAACCCAACCTTTGCCCGGAATCGACAAAGAGAGGCTCCAGCCTCCCCATGACCCTAGTAGGATTAAGCGGTTCGAATAAACAAAATCTATTTTAGTTTTTCCCCAATAGCAAGCTGAATTATGGACTCATCTGACCACAGCACACAGTTCCACTGTCTTTCAGGTTTTCAGAGATGAACTCAGGCCCAGAGAAGTTAGTGGTGTTTTTACATAAAACTGCTGTATAACTTCTTCCTTACAGAACATCGATTTTGGCTGACTGTGTTAAATGACAACGGTTTTGTGAAGTAGTCCCAAGCCGATGTGGCTTTATTTATCACAGTAGCATGGTGGTTTCTCAATCAGTGCCAGCTGAAGGCTCAAAGGTCATACCCATCCAACAGTGGATTTCAATCTTACCCTTCACACACTGACATGTCAGAATTCTCAACCTTTTTACAATTTTATATACTGTAACTTTTAAAAGACCAAAATTCTCTGCAATCTTGCACTGAGAAATGTTCCTTTTAAACTGACTAACAATTAATTCATGGATATTGGCACAAAGGGGTGAGAAGTTACCCATCCTTGCTTGCAAAGACCTAGTCTTTGCTACTTTTGTGCTTTTGGATGCTACTTTTATACCCAATCATGTTACCTCACCTTATTCCAGTAACAGTTGTTTATTACTTGAATATTTTGCAAACCTTTCAATGTTATTTGAACGCTGCCCCAACTTCCAGGCATCAAATTTAAACTTTTTTGTTTGTCTGTATGGCTACTCACACTCTCATTTCACTAAATAAAAGATCCCTATGTTAAACAAGACTATAGTTATTACAGTACCTTGCAAAATTGTTTTAGCCCCTTAATGATTATTACATTTCAGATGCCAGTTACATGTACTGCTCCAACCAGTACTCTAATTGCAAACTAATATGCTCTTGCAGAATATTTTCTGTCTTAAGTCAAAATTAATTATTTGTTTATTCATCATTATCATCATCATAATAATAATAATAAAAGAAACAATGAAAAATGCTGTTTGCATAAGTTTTACTCCCTTTAGATTTGTAGAACCACCTTTTGCTGCAATGACTGCTTTAAGTATGTTAGGTTAAGTTCCTAACAGTTTTAATACTTGGGAGTGACTCACCGATTCTTCCTGCCAGATTTGCTGCAGGTTCTTTAGGTTGGTTGGATGTTTGTTAACTGCAATTTTCAAACAGTGCCACAGTTTATCAGTAAGATTCAGAACGAGACTTGGAGAATTGTCAATAAGTGATGTCAACACACACACACACACACACACACACACACACACACACACACACTGATGGAAAGAACAACCAGTGCTATACTTACTATGCCATTTAATTTTTTTTTAAATATGAATAATGAATATGAATAATATTTAATGCAGTCAAAGGCAGAAATCAGAAAACAGTTCTTTTTGATGAAAACAAAAAAGAGGATGCAAATCTTTTTTCTTTGCTTTAGTTCCTGGAATCAGTCTTGTTCAGCTCAATCTGGACTTCTCAGTAAACTCTGCCTGGCATATTGATATCACAGACTTTTTGTAGAAGCAGAAAGAGAAGTAGCAAATAAAGCTGACACCAGAACATTTTCCTTTTATGTAATTAATTATTGGTAAGCCATGGCATATTTATGTAATTAATTATTGGTAAGCCTGGCATATTGATATCACAGACTTTTTGTAGAAGCAGAAAGAGAAGTAGCAAATAAAGCTGACACTTGCCCCCAGAACATTTTCCTTTTATGTAATTAATTATTGGTAAGCCATGGCATATTTATGTAATTAATTATTGGTAAGCCATTGTCACTCGGGTTTAATTTCAAAACTCAGTAGAAACCAAAACCAGATTGCTGAGTGTGGGTAATAAATACATACCATTTGTTATTAACATACTGCTATGTTCAGCTACACTATTCAATTGCTTGAAAGTTTTTGAACCCTTTAAACTTGGACTTCTGCATACATGTGATTTAAAACATAAACATAGATAAAGAGAACCTTATTAAATCTAATGATCCAGTATTACATATTTGTCAGTGGCAAATTTATGTGAACCTTATCTTTCAGACCTCCTTATGCAGTAATGACTTTACAAAAAAAAAATTCAGTCCTGAACATTACCCTGTAGGGATTTTAGTCCATTCCTCCGTAGAGAACAGCTTTAAATTTGGGATGTTGCTGGTTTTCCTCACATGAACTGCTTAGGGATGATCACACTAGAGGTGCGATAGAAAAGCAACTGATACAAATGGCAATTCGCAGCTGTCGCTTTTCATTCATAAAATGTTCTCAAATTTCTCTCATGACGTTTACGGCATCGCATTTTGGTCGCCTGGTTCGTGAACTCATCCCAACAAAATTCAAACATGTCTTAAATAAACGAGGCTCTGATGCAGAGTAGTCTCTAACAGTCAGCATATGTTGTGAAAAGGTTGCAAAGTAGTCATTTTGCTCACAAATTATTCGTCAAGGAAAAGCGACAAGTTGGAGACTTCCACACAGAAAGTTTGAGAAAAGTTTGAGCCTTGCATATTCAATGTATTTTGTCATCATTCATATTTTATTTGGATTTTCTTCTCAATAAGGCGTTAATAAAAAGCAAATGGTTTGTGGGAAAAAAAAAGCGAACAAAACACGAATGATTTTCGACAGGAGATTCGCTTTTTTCGCCCAACATCTGCAAACCAAAAGCTAATTACTTGCAAATCATTCGCACTTCTTTCTCGCAACTTTCATGTGATATACATATTTAAACTGCAAAATATTTGTTTGCATGTGGAGTTGCAAAACATCTTAAAGCGAATTTCAAAATTTGCAAAAAAATCAATTTGTGTCAGTCACACCTCTAGTGTGATCACCCCCTTACACAACATTATACACATTTCTTGTGGATTAAGGTCAGGGCTTGGCCATTCCAAAACATTACTTTTTTTTCTTTAAAGATTCTTTGGTAGAATGACTGGTGATGGTTTAAATCATATGTATGCAGAGATACAGAAAATTATTTTTCTTTAACTTTCAAGCACCAGTACAAACCTTAAAAATTGCCACAGGAGAGCATTTCAAAAAACTTTCGGCCTAACTAAGAAACAAGGGGTATAGCTCCCATTTTGGGGAATATTGGTATTATATATAGCCTTATATCACTGTTCACATAAACACAAGTATTTGAAGCAATCAAAGAAATTTAAGGAAAGCTTTGTGCAGGTGTACTGTTGCTTCAAGTTAATGTGCCCGTCCACACAGAAGCAGCCAGATGTGGCTTTGAACTGATGCTCCATACACTTTCCTCATCCAACCTGGCATCAGCTGACTTCTATCTGTCTCAAGAACTGAAATTGCATGTGTGGCCACCATTTTCAGAGTGATTATGAGGTCATCCGTGACAGCAAAGCTGAAACATTGGCTTTTTAAGTTTTCTCAGTGAAACACTGTGATAGAGTACAAGACATTTTATCGTAGTGTTGTCACATGCAGTGAACCAGGAAGATCAGCTAAGCAGGATGCACATGAAGTTTATTAAATAAACATTCAGACAATTCCTAAATGGCATGCAAAGTCCAGGTCAAAATGCAAGCAGGGTTTAAATAATAGGCAAATACCAGCTATAACATGGAAACTCAAATTCACCAATCAGAAAACAGAGCACAAAAAGTCAAAGTGTGGTATACCCTGAACAGCAGAGCAACACACACACAACCATTTACACAAACCTAGGGGCAATTTTCACACCTAGGGGCAATTTGGAACAGCCACTTAGCCTAATATACATGTCTTTGGAATGCGGGAGGAAACCTGAGTACAGCGAGCGAAACCCACACAAGCACGGGGAGAACGTGCAAACTCCACACAGAGAGAGCCAAGCCTAGGACCTGAACTCGGGACCCTCTTGCTGTGAGGCGGGCATGCTAACCACTATGCCACCCTGCTGCCTGGTGTTTTTAAATCATAAAAACCTGCAGTTTTCACATGGGTGTGGAGACTTTTTATATTTATTGGAACTCATATAAACATCTAAACTTGTGTACATTTATTTAGAGCAACCTGAAGGAAAATGTGCTGTCTCACTGTCCGAATAAATGTACTATAACCAGTGCTGGCAGAAATGCAAGAGCCACACTTTTTCAAAAAGCAAGTATGTCAGGGTATGTGAAAGGGTTAGGGGGGTGGGGGGGTATGTGGTGGGGTTGTGTTCATGACTTAGCACGAAAGTACCATTTGGCAGGAAATTTCTAATTCCATAGAAAAGATAAGTTAGAAAAACACACTGAGACAATTCATTGTGATGAATAGACAAAAAAGTCAGACAGGCTTGCTTAACACCTCTCTTGCATAATATTGTTCTTCTCTGTGTGTGTTATATTCTGCAATCAAAGCACATGATTGACTTCCAGTTCAATAATACTTTCATCTGTTTTCCATCAGGAAATGCCCATTTAGTTTTACTGTATGTCCTCTGTGTGATTCTTGTCTTTCTTGTTTTAGGCGATTTGTGGACGTACTTGATTTGAAGAAACACCAAACCTGTTTGAAGCAGGCCTCGCTGTTGGACTACTTTGTTGCAGGATTTTGGTGGGCCAAGGAGATGACTTTCACGTGCCAGCAAATCTCATTTATTATGGCTCTCTTGCAGCTGTTACTTGACAACATTAAAGGTAGCAGGAACAGGACAGAATATACATTATATGGACAAAAGGCTGTGAACACATGACCATCACACCCATATGTATGTGTTGATTTAGTCCATGCTTTGCTGTTGTAATAATCTCCACTGTTTTGAAAAAGCTTTCCAATGGATTATGGAGCGTGGCTTTTGGAATTGATCCACAAAAGCATTAATGAGGTCAGGCGCTGATGTCAGGCAAGGAGGCCTGGGGTTCAGTTAGCATTCCAGTACATCACAAAGGTGTTTAGTAGGGTTGAGGTCAGAACAAGTGCTTCTACTTTAACCTTGGAAAACTATAGCCTGCTTCAAATGGTAAAGCCAACCCATCCCCGCTGAGTCCCACTCAAGACAATTGTCATATCGTCCATGGCCAGGCCATTATCAAGTGCAGGGTAGTTTGGTTTGAACTAAAGCTGTTATGACCTGGGAGGTCATGGAAAATTTTTAAACCCTTTCAAAGTCAGGAATAATTATCGCTCCCACCACGTTAGGGTATAAATAGGCTTGCCACCTGTTCCATATTTGATTGAGAGATGCTTTCTTTTACAAAGCAGTACGGAAAGCTATTTATTCTGTATTTTAATACAGCCTACCCTAAGTAAGTGATGAAATCTAAACCAGTGTAATTACTAACCATAAACCATTTTCCCTCTATATCTTTCTCTAGAGAGTAAATAAAAAGTCTTCATTAAATAAATTACTGGCAATCAGCACTTCCCACAGTTTCCGCTTCTGTGCATGTGCATGTGTACCATGCTTGTTGGCCTATGCTGAAGCCAAACAAAATACATAGATCTATCTTTAATATCAGTTTTGTACATTCTTTATGACATTCAAATGTATTTCTGCTATCCACCGAATAGTGTCGCAGTCACTAATGTTGCAGAACACGGTTTGAGTCCAGACCCAGAGCTGTAATTAACTTTTGGCAAAATTGACAGAATTTTGCAGGAGTTGACGCTTTATCTGGTGCCTCTTTTCTTGCCTTCGATGTAGCCGGTGTGACGGTGGATTCTGCGTGAGCACTACATACACTCTTTCTAGTGCTTGTGGCTGTGACAGTGAAAGAGAATGGGGAAATACAGGATACACAGGAGGGAGTTGACTTGTGTTCTGTCAGTGGTGAGAGAAAAACTGTGAGTCGAAGTGAAGGAACATATCGTTGTTGTTCTAAATGGCACAAAGTACAGAGTGAATGAACTGAATCTTACATGCTCATCCTTCCTGCTTGAAGCTCAAAGCCACTGAGTGTCGTATGCTCTGAGAGAGTGG
Organism: Tandanus tandanus; assembly: GCA_039654325.1. Classification (NCBI taxonomy): domain Eukaryota; kingdom Metazoa; phylum Chordata; class Actinopteri; order Siluriformes; family Plotosidae; genus Tandanus; species Tandanus tandanus. Next base: position 34,280,343 of record JBCNYH010000026.1, read on the forward strand.
CACTAGTGCAAAGAGGAAATGTAAAACCCCACTACAAAGGTAAATTCTTCAGGGCTTTTTACACCAGAGCCTGCTGCCTTATCAGGCCAGGTTTCATAGCATCAAGCAACCAGGAGTTCAACTCCTCCTGGATGGAATGCAGGTTACCTTCCCAGTATTTGTACTGGTACCCATTTATTCTGCTGGGTGGAAAGAGACACACCTGTGGTTAAGACACACTTTTGAAAAATCAAAATAAGAAAATTACTGATAGCCGCATTGTCTCAGAGTGCCTATGTTCTTTTAACTTGATTTATTATTATTTATTTTTGTGTGTATCCTAAGTGTCCTAAGTTACACTGACAATAAATGTGCTAATTGTTGCTAATTGTCATAAAACCTGTATTAACAGTACTCAGAGTCTTTATTTCACGCACACATTCTCGTCTTAATATTATTAGCCTAATTACTTACTTGTCCTCTTCGCTCCTTGTGGAGCATAAGGCGAGGCACAGATCTCTCCACCTTGGTCTGTCCTTGGCAACCTCCTCGGCTGCTCTTCAACTCGAACACCCCATCTCATTCCTCTTTTTCTCTGCCGTCCTCCTCCTTGTTTCCCTAGGTCTACCTCTCCTTCGTTTGCCCTCGGGAGTCCAAGTGAGTGCCACTTTGATCTTCGTCACTTCCCTTCCTCAGCACATGCCCGATGTAACGCCATCGTCTTATCCTAATGCTTTCTTCCATTGGCTGAGTCTGTGTTCCTTTCCTCAGTTCTTGGTTGCTGTTCCTGTTGGGCCAGAATATTCGGAGTATCCTTCTCAAACATTTGTTCTGGAATGCCTCGCATTTTTTGACATCAGCCACTGTCATCCTCCAGCAGTCTGATCCATACATCAGTATCGATTTCACATTACTAACGCTGTAGATACTGGATTTCCATACTTGATTCAATGATAAAATGCGTTCCTGGCCTTCTGCTGTCTTGACTTTATATCCTCACTGGCCCCACCCTCTTTAGTTACTGTCGTTCCCAAATACGTGAATTCCTCTACGTTTTCCACTTGTTGTTCATCGATTTTGACCGGTTTGTCTGTTTTTGCATTTATTCTCATGGTTTTTGTCTTTCCGGTGTTTATTTTTAGTCCTGCTTTTTCTGCCCACTTTTTTACTGCCATTGTTTTATTCTGAATGTTGCTGAATTTGCTGGATAAAAGTGCAATGTCAAGATCTTCCAACTTGCTGGTGAATTTCCATCTAATCCTTATGTTCTTTCCCTGCACACTGTTGTTCATCACCCAATCTAAGACCAGGAGATACAGGAATCCAAGCATTCCACAGCCTTGTTTCACCCCGCTCTCTATCCTCACCCAGTCTGACTGCAGTCCATTGTTCATCACACAAATTTTGTTGTTCTCTTATTCTCATAAATAATCATTACTTTTACTATCTTGGATGGCATACTATATAATTGCATAATTTTCCACAATGTTTCCCGATGTGTACTGTCAAACACCTTTTCAAAATCGATGAAATTTAAATATAGTGGTGCTTGCAATTCCACCTTCTGTTCAATGATGTTTTGTAGAATGAAGATTTCATCCGATGTTCCTCTCACTTGCCTGAATCCCACTTGTTCCTTCCTTATCTCTTTATCTATTCCTTTCCGTATCCTTTCAATCATGATATTACCAAGAATTTTGCTTGGTACCGACAGCAGCGTTATACCTCTCCAGTTGGCACACCTCAACAAGTCACCCTTCTTTGGGACTGTTAGTATCCCTCTTGACCATTCCCTAGGGGTCACCTCTTCTGTCCAGATCTTGTCAAACAGCCTTTTAAACCACTCGATTGGTGTTTCTATATATGCTTTCAGCATCTCTCCTGTGATGTTGTAGATTCCTTGAGCCCTGTTGTTCTTCACTTTCTTCAGTGCAGATCTTATTTTGATCCGTTGATGTTCCGCTTTGCCTCTTTTCTTTCGTTTATAGTCTTAATTTCTTTCCTAGTGTGTTTTCTGCAGTTTCATTAAAAACCATCTTAAATTTGTCCCATATAGTGTCAACAAATCGTGTTTTCTATTCCCTCCAAGACCGCAAATCTATTCCTCAGCTCTATTCTGAATCTCTCTTTACAATCGGGATCTAACATCGTATCTCTGCTGTTCTTCCTATTAGCTCTTTTCATCTTCAGTTGCACTTTGCTGATCACCATCTGATGGTCTATCTGCTCCCTGTCTTGCCTTCTTATCCAAGATGGATCTTCTATATTTTCCATTAACTAAGATGTGGTATATTTGGTTATTCGTATTGGAGTCTGGAGATGTCCATGTATTTTTGTGGATTCTTTTGTGTTGGAATAACGTCCCTGTTATAATCAACCCGTTTTCACTACACCCCACCAAGCTTAGACCATTGTCATTTCTTTCACTGGCTCCATTTTCCCCCATTGTTCTCTCAAAATAAGTATTTTCACAACCAACTTTAGCATTGAAATCTCCCATGAAAATGCAGATGTTATGTTTTGGGGACTTTTGCTTCACTGCTTGGAGCTGTTGGTAGAATTCCTCCTTGACTTCTTCCATTGCATCATTAGTTGGGGTATAGCACTGCACGATTATTAGCTTCATATACTTAGAATTAAATGTAGCTGTTATCAATCTTTTGTTGATAGGTTCCCATTCTTCCAGGCACTTTGCTTTCTCCTTGGACATCACTATTGCTACTCCTCTGTGGTGTTCCTCCTCACAACCTGAGTATATCGTTTCACCTGTTGTAAGCTTGACCCGTCCAGATTTTATCCGTCTACATTCACTGATCCCACAAATGTCAACTTTGTATCTCCTCATCTCCCTTGTTAGTTGCTGGGACTTCCCTGTCTGATATAGAGTTCTGACTTCCCAGCATTCAATCCTTGTAATGTGTTTAGGTCCAAGAAATGTATGCTTCAGGTCCCTGGCTTGCTTTTCAGCTTTCACCAAGGTCCATCCTACTTCCACCGCTCAGGGGGTCCAACAGTTCCTGAACCAAGGTGACTTCTTCAAATCTGTCTCTCCTTTCTGTAGCTGAACCCTTTTTTATGGGAATAGGGTGCTAACCCTTTGATTTTAATATTGCATTACATTAAGTAATAGTGCACAATGTGTTTACCTGTAATTCTGCACAGGTAAAAACATTTGCAGTCTCACTGCTCCGTGTGTGTGTGTGTGTGTGTGTGTGTGTGTGTGTGTGTGTGTGTGTGTGTGTGTGTGTGTGTGTGCTTACTGTTTACGTGTGTGGTCACCTTGGATGGGCGAAATGCAGAGCCAGATTTCCCTTGCGGGATTAATATAGTATATCAAAATCCAAATCAAATATTGTATATAAGCAACCCTTTATTAAGCATACATAAGAAATATGCAGAGAATATTTCCTTCAATGTACAATAAAGCTCGTCCTAATTTTTAGTTATCAGTGTTAATAAAAGTATCATCCAGTAGCAAACTTCCAGTTCCAGCTCAAACATTTTCTTGCCCTCTCCTCACAGCTAACGCTTTGCTACTCCAGTTCAGGAGCTGTTCTGGTGCTGATTAGGGTGAGGGCAGGGACAGATCGTGAAGACAATATTCTGACAGAGACAGGAACACATCAATGCTGCATGTCCTACACACTAACCCTCAAGGAGACGCATCAATCTGCCCAATGGAGGCTGTAAAGAGAATTAATTAGGGATTCATTGGGTTTAAGTGACCTAAATCAGGTAGAAGAAAGGACGACTTTTGTGTGCTCATTGTCTTTTCCGTTTTCCTAGACCACATCCTCTGTCAGAGTTGACATTGATGGGGGAATTAGCAGGGCTTTTTGGGAGCTGTTTGGACAAATCTTTGCAACTAGAGCCTCAGTTTAAAACCTGATGGCACATGTGTGGCCTCATGGGACTAGCATTTAAACGTGTAATGGAGCCTGACATCTAGTCATTGATTCTAAGCAGCAATCTGTGAACGTATTCGCTGACAAAAAATCTTTAAAAATATATTTTACTACAGATTTATCAGGTATTTAGCAGAAAATTAAATAAATTTAATTTATAAAATAATAAAAAAGTAAAATTGTATGTAAAAAAATATTTTTTTTGGAAAGAAAATATATTTTAAATATATATTATTTAAAAATCTTCTTGTGAGCTTGTAAAGATGCTAACAATGTGGAAAGTTTTATCAAGAATGCTATTAGTAAATAACCAGTGTACCTGGAGGAAACCCACACAAGCACTGGGAGAACATTCAAACTCCACACAGAAACGACCTCTCTGAGCCTGGGGGTCGAAGCCAGCACCTTCTTGCAATGCACACCACTACGCCACCCATTATTATTTTAATTATTATTATTAATAGGATGATAATGATTCATTCATTCATTTTTTAAGCCGCTTAATCCTATTAAGGGTCCCATTGTGGGGAGCTTCTCGTAACTGGGTGACACTGGGTGAAGGCACCCTGAACAGCTCGCCAGGCCATTGCAGGGCCAGCACACATACAACCATTCACACTCACACAATTAGTTAAATTAGGCAATTTGGACCCACCAATCAGCCTACTGTGCATGTTTTTGGACTGTGGGAGGAAACCGGAGTACTCGGAGGAAACCCAAGAAAGCACGGGGAAAACATGCAAACTCCACACATACACTCCCCGAGCCAGGGAATCGAACCCAGAACCTTCTTGCTGTGAGGCGAACATGCTAACCACTGCACCACCCGCCCTGATGATGATGATGATGATAACAAAAAAACAGTTATTTGAGCAATTATTTTGACTGGTAACATATTTTAAAATAAAAAATTATAGCATATGCATTTTCTTTGTGAAAGAGAATAAGTAACCTATTTTTTAATTGTGAGAAAATAATTAAATCAATAAATGTTCAGTTTAAGCAGAAAGATTAGTATGGGTGTCTGGAATATCAAGCATTAAGTGGTGGTGGTAATTGCTGTGAGACAAACGCACTGATGCAGCAGACAGGTACGGAAATGTATGTTAATAACATGGGGCTTGATTTCCCCTCATTTGCACATTCAGCCTGAAACCATTCAGCTGAATTATTCGTGGATCTTTTCGCCATCCTTCATCACTAGGTACCAAATGCAATAATTATTGTCCTTCCAATCCTAAATGATCACTGCTATTAGTATGTTGAGCATAATTGCATGTGAACGTGGTACGGGGATATGACAAGGCGAAATGCTTCTTAAGCTTTTGAACATCAGTCATCATTAACCCGAGCAGTCGGAGCACAAGGCTGCTTCTGACCTTATCACATCTGGCTCTCGGTGAGAAACAGGCAGTGAGGGTGTCGCCTGCATTCTGACCGCTGTCTCTGGGGTTTTAAAATGAATTGGTCACATCCATCTAGATGACTGATCACACAAATAGGTGCTGCACAGCATCATTAAGCAAACCAAATCAATCCGGCAGGGTACCAGTTAACCGAAAAACAATTAATGGATCTGCAAACTAAATTGTTGCATTTATATTTCATGGATGATTTTCACACATATATCACTTATGTCAGGTTAAAGAGACTCCATTAACAAATATGTCATGGTGGCACTGATAATGTTCCTGAATTGGGTTTCCAGCTGTCCTATTAACTACACACTCGTACAGAAGTCTTAGGTTCTAATGCTACAGTGAGGTTCTGATATAT
>JBCNYH010000026.1:34309007-34321051 GCA_039654325.1 Tandanus tandanus
CGGAGTGCAAAAAGGGGAGGAAAAGCAAAAAAAAAGGGGGGTTATGGAAAACCCCCCCCCCCCCCACCACCCCCACCACCACACACACACACACACACACACACACACACACACACACAATTTTTGTGATCTCCTGCTTCAGCATATTTACCCGTATGATGATTAAAATGTTATCAGTTGGAGGTAAACCTAACTGTGAGTTGTACTCCAGGCTGACAGCCAGACTGGGCCCCAAGCAAGCTGAGGGCTGGTGTGTGTGTGTGTGTGTGTGTGTGTGTGTGTGTGTGTGTGTGTGTGTGTGTGCGTGTGCGTGTGCGTGTATGCATGTATAACATCTAGATTGCTGTTAACTCTCAGAACCTCATGCAATGGAAATCATATGAATGTGGATATGAAGCCACTGAATATGAATTAGTTTCCAGTGTCATATATGTGATTTATTTTAAGGCCATTTTCCTCTGAATCATATGCTGATGTTACACTTAACAAGGTTTAAAGAGTGTCACACACTTTTTTTTCTTTGAATTAGCCTAAATCTCTAAAATTTGCCAGCTGAATAAATAAACTCTTAGAAACCATTTTTGTCATCATCAGTAAAATATAATTCTACAGTGCTATATTTTACTTTTAGCTAAAAACAGGCTCTGAGTTCAAGAATTTCATTGCCGGTAGTGATGTTTCATTGTTACCTGTATATGACAAATAAACTTGAAACTTGAAACTTGAAAAACATTTTCCTTCTAATTTAATGATCTTTGCTCTTATCTTTACTGAATGAAAGGCTTCTGGCTGGTCTCTCCTTCTCTAAACCATGTTGGGCTTTCAAATCCACACTGAAACTACATCTACGGCATTTGGCAGATGCCCTTATCCAGAGCAACTTACATTTATCACTTTTGTACAACTGAGCAATTGAGGTTCAAAGGCCCAACAGTGGCAGCTTGGTGGTACTGGGGCTTGAACCCCCTTACCTTTGGATCACTAACCCAGCGCCTTAACCACTGAGCCACCATTCAACCCCTTAAGTACAGGGTTGTACATGAACACATTCAATGAACAAAACATTTTTTTGGAAAAATGAACTTTTCTGAACTGAATGATTCAGTTTACAAATGACGAATGTGGATTTAAACATTGTTCACTCTGGCGATAGTAACGCTAAACACGTTCAACGTTCATCTCATGTCAGAGCCCTTGAATAGTGATGTACAGCAACATTAATGTGGCAATAAAATGAAGTCAGCTGATGAGCTGAATGTACTGAATGAGCAGGTTATCACGTCAGTGGACTATTTCTTCCCTGCTGGCGCGGATATAAAATGCGGACTCAAAAAATGAATGAGGGCATGAGGAATAATTTTCACATATGTATTGGCACCCAGAGTCCTGACCTTAACCCTATTGAAAGTTTTCGGGATGTGCTGGAGAAGACTGTATGGAGTGGTTCAGTTTTTCCCTCATCAATTCAAGACATCAATAAAAAATGAACACAACACTTGATGGAAAAAATATTATGTTGCTTAAGTTTGTTGAAGTAATGGCATGAGGATCATGTGCTGTAAGCAAGAATAAATGCACTCCATGAAAATATTAGTGTGCGACTTTTTTTTTTTTGGTTGGGCAGTGTATTTCAGCTCAATAGGGATAAGACTACGAGGCAACAACTACAAAGTTTATCCACCCAAGTGAAGCTCACAGCATTTTTTCTGTTGCCTTCTTGTCCCAAAACCAAGTGGAGAAGTTTGTAATGGACTACATCATGGGAGATCTGCAGCCCTTGTGTAAGGTCGAAAAAACATTGGTCATTAGATTGGTGACTGATTTGTAACCATCCAGACGTGTGCCTTCAAGAAAACAGGTACAGAAAATGCTGAACAATGAATTCAAAAGAAGTTACTGATTTCTTGTCTGAAATATTGGAAGGAGATACTGTGTATCTGCAGTAGATTGCTGGTCAGATGTGAACAAGGCGTTTATTGGCATCAAAGTTCACAGTTCATTGATTTTTGGGATGGTGATGACAATGCCTTATTATATTATAAATATGACTTATTTATTAACCAAAACCAAAAAACTTAAAAAAAAAAAAAATACATTTAAAAGAAGGAACTACAAATGTGAATTGGTTCATTTCAAGCTGTATGAACTAAACTTTAAACTACTTAATTTGAAGTGTGAACTGGCCTATACTCGTGTCCAATTTGACCGTTATTTTTCTGTAGGGAAATAAAGCAACCATCCCCTATTTTCACCTAACAAATGTCCTTCCTGTGTCCCACTCAAGCACCTTTCCTGTGTAATTGCGTTTTAGTGTTTATGGGAGGAGCCCAGGGCTCATTTTGGCTTTGCTGCCACTCTTAGTGCCTGATTTTTTCCCAACACAGCAGTGTGTATAATAGGTGGCATTTAGGAGCCGGAGGCTTATTTGCTTGATCGTCACGTCCAGTTTGCTCGCTGTCAAGTGTCTCCCCTCCCCTCGGCCTTCAGTTGTTGGCACAATTGGATCTCCCTGGCTAGCGCTGTCAGTCAAGTGCTTTGGGCAGATGGTGAGGATGGACCCGATAGAGAATGAGACAGAGAAAGAGAGAGAGAAAGAGAAAGAGAGCAGGCAGTCTGTCCTCTATTCAGACTGGTGTGGCCAAACTTATAGCCTCACTGACCCGAACACCACACACACTGGGCATGCGGAACGCCAGACGGTGCCACACACACACACGCACACATGAAAAGAACATGAAGAAACCAGATTTTACTGACATTTCAAAGTCATACTGAGGCATTTCTCGAACATCCCCAAATCAGCAAAAAGTTGAGATGGTATGTTAACATTTTAATGAAAACCAAAAACAATGTTTGTAAATAATATTTGACCTGAATCGAACTCACAGCAATACAACAGCACTTATTTGAAGTTTTACCAAATTGTTAATTTATTCATTTATTTATTTATTGTTTTAAATAAACACATTTTAATATTGATTCTTGCAAATAAAAAAACCTTTGGACAGTAAAGCATACACCACTTCATGTTGCTATTCTCACAACATTTAAGTCATTTAGCGACTGAAGCCACCAAGTGATGAAGAGCTTCAAGAGTAATTTTGGCCCTTTCTTCCTGCAAACAGGCTTTAAAGTGTGCAACAGGGTTTTTGTTACATTTTTCATTTCAAAATTCACCACATGTTGTCTATTGGAAACAGGTCAGGACTGCAGACAAACCATTCCAGCGCCCGCATCCTCTTCTTCCTGAGCCGTACCTTTTTATAATGTGTACAGGATGTGGTTTTGCATTGCCTTTTTGAAATATACATGGGCGTCCTTATTTGCTGCAAAATTTCAGTGTACTTTTCTCAGGGTTTATACACTTCATAAAAAGTGTTAGGTCATAAAATGTGAAAAATTTATCTTCAAAATTTATTTATTGATTTCCTCACAACAGTCAATTGGACACAACATTACAAGCGTATCTCTGCAAAGTTCATCCATTTTTGTGGCGTCTTTACTATTAATAGGTGTCACACCCAGTACAGGCAGGACCTTAGAAAATTGATTGAGGGGCAGGATTGTAGCCTTCTAACAACTGTTGTTTTACAGTAGATCTTTTACCAAAAATACCAGATTTTTATGGATGTAGCAATCAAAAATAAAGGGACAAACATCAAAGATTATTTAGGATGCAGTTACAAGCTGAGGTGAAAAAGCACAGGAAGTTTTAAAAAGACATTGTGAAAATTGGATTTCTAACCCATTACTGCTGTTGAAAGGAGCAACAACTACAAGTGAACTTTATGACATAAACATAAATAAATGAATAAATAAAATAAAATTATCAAAATGATGACTAAGGCTAAGCACTGATTTTTTTATTTAAAGGGAAAAAAATCACTGTACAATAAATTGCAATGCTAAAAATATTTAGTAACATTTACATGTTTTTTATGTCAATAAACTGTGTATTTTGACAGGATTTTGTTTTATTCATTCCTGCCTGTAGCAGCTCCTTACGGTAACTTTAGTTAAAGTTTCAATGTGTTTCAAAGACCTGAGATCTTGCTGGAAAACTCATATATTTTGGGTTTGTCCTGGCTCTACTGACCCTGGTTTCTGCAGTAATGCTGCCACCACAGAAGTGTAAGTTACCTTTGCCAAAAGCACTGACACTCCAGACCATGACAGACCCTGGCTCCTGGACTTCTTGCTGGTAGCAAGATGGACCCCTTCATATTTTTTCTGGAACTAAAAGACCTGAAGTAATGCTTTGTCTGACCACTATACATTTTTCCACTGAGATGATCCATCTCAGATACCACGTGCCCAGAGAATTTGACTTCTGGAAACAGTTAATATAGGGCTTCCCTTTTGTACAGTAAGGTTTTAATCGGCATCTGTGGATGTAATTCCACATTGTAGAGCTTGATAAAGGTTTACCAGCATAATCCAGAACCCACGTGGTTATTCACCTATAGATGAATGATGGTCTGTAATGCAGTGCCTTCACAGGTGTTCATCTTATACTTGTGCCCTTGCCCTTTATGCACTGAAATTCCTTTACTCTACACGACAAACTGCCCATCTTTGCTCATCTTTGCCTTTCCTGGATACTACTTTTGTGCCTGATTACAATCACCTGTTGACATCTCCTGGCTCAAATCATATCATGATTATTTAATTGTTTACACAGGATTGAATGTATAATAACAAATAAATGAAGTTGACCACACAAAGCATGAAATACACCATGTGGACAAAAGTTTAGGACACTTGACAATCAGATCCATATGTAGCTTCCTCCCAATGTTGTTGCCACAAAGTTGAAATCACACAATTGCGCAGAATGTCTTCATCTGCTGTTGGGTTACAATTTCCCTTCACTAGAACTAAGAGGCTCAAACATGGTCTAGCATGATATCCCCCTGTGCAAGCAGTGAGCTCCATGTTCACATGTCTTGCCAAGGTTGGAGTGGGAGAACGTGAGTCGCTTGCACAGAACACTGACCTCAACCCCACTGAACACATTTGGGATGAACTAGAATGCCAAATGCCCCAGGTGTCCCCGACTGACATCAGTGCCTGACCTTAATAATGCTCTTGTGGGTGAATGAACACAAATCCCCGCAGCCCACACTCCAAAAATCTAGTGAAGAGCCCTCCCAGAAGAGAGAAATTTGTTATAGCAATCAGGAGTGAAACCTGGAGTTAGAAACACATATGAGTGTTAAGGTCAAGTGTCCATAACCTTTTGTCCATTGAGTGTATCTTGGGCTCAAGTTGTCGTCAAAAACAGTAATAACTGTAAATATTAGTCAAAATTCAAATCCAAGTAAATTTAGAAATCACTCCTTTCTTTTTATTTGCATTTTTTTTTAATTGAACTGATTAGGTTAAACTTTAAAAGGTTAAAATGAAAGAATCTTCAGCAAATATTCAAATTGGAAATGTTTATATACAGAGCAGGGGTCAATATCACAGTAAACACTGTAAATCAAATATTTATGAAAATGCTTGGCAAATCAGATGAGAACAACCTGAACAGTTACTTGACAAAGGCTGTGTGTACGTGAGTGTAGAGTCCTTATATAGTTCTAGGCAGTTGTGTAATGAGCATCAGGTGTGCAAGTGTTTAGTTGGCTGGAGAGTAAGAGCGCACGAGTTCTCCAGATGAGTGGTCATGTTTGACAGTGAAGGCAGCTGGTGATTGTTGCCAAGAGATGGAGTTAAAGTTTATCTCTGGCGTGGATACAAAATTTAAGAATAACAACAAGAGCAGTAAAACAATATTCATGTCATTATCCTATTTTTCCCAATTGTGAACAGTAGCAACATTCAGTTTATGTATTATATGGAGTTTTCAACACGGATAGTAAAGAAATGTGATTAAAACATGTTCTATTGTCTTCAACTTTATCTTAGGAACTTAATTTTAATTACAAATATATTTCAAGTTTACAGTTACAATTAAAATTACAATTAGACTGTATGTTAATTCTCACCAGTCCATCGCAAGGCCACCATTGGCCTTTTGAATGAAAATTTGTTCATTGTATATGGCAATTTAGATAATTGTTTTGTTATGCAAAATTAAAGTGGCTGTACACATAAAGAGGCATCTAGAATGTTTGGGATTTGTCAATGCCCATTGTGTACAGCTGCGTGTAAGTGATTGTGATGAGGGCCATGATTGGTGTGGATCTTATGCAAGAATTTAGGACCTATTCTAAGCATGCTTTAATAAAGTTATGGTGAATCTGAAGCCTATTACACTGTGCACAAGGGGATGGAATTCTCACCAGTCCATCGCAGGTCCCCATGCACACACATTCCCACATTTATTTTGGTCAATCCACCCACCTGCATGAATCCTCTTTAAACACAATACTCCGTACAGATAGCAGTCTGAGCTCAGGACGCAACTCTGGATTCTGGAGCTATTGAGCAAGAATATACTCACTGTGCCATCTTGCCCTTGCTTAATCTTTTTCTAAAGAGAGCAATTCAGCAGTGCATTTAGCCTATCCAGCTGTGACAGTGAGGGCATGGTCAAGCGCCCTCTGGAAGTAGAGAAGAGTCAGGCAAAGCCAGAAGGTAAATGAATAAGCATAGGTAAATTCACCTGTGTCTAATTAATGGCTCTACTTATGAGTGTTATTCATGTGTTTTCAGATAAAAAGGAGATAGTGATCAGAGAGAAGGAGATAGAGAGAGAGAGAGCTGGGAGCAGTCCTGTGTGTGTGGTGTGTGGTTTCAGTGCACTTAAACATGACATGCTAACTACTACACCACGATGCTGCCGAAAATATTTCAATATTCACATATTTAATTCAATTCAATTCAATTCAGTTTTATTTGTATAGCGCTTTTTACAATTGACGTTGTCACAAAGCAGCTTTACATAGTAAAATTAATTAAGGAGGAGACTAAAAATTTTTCTACAACCCCCTACACGTCCCTTAATGTGTTCTTGTGTGAGAGTTTTCTTTCACAGACATTAAGAGCCCTATAGGGTTGTAGTCTTTTAAAACTTACAGAATCCCAATGTCATGCTAGCAATTGGAGATCATCATTTAATAATTAATATAACAAGACCTGAAAATTGGTGATGTTATCATCTTGCTGATTCATTTAAATGATTCATAAATTATTTATTTTAATTAATTCCCCCACAAAGACACACCCCCCAACCCACCACACAGACACACACCCCTCACTTTCTGCATTTCTATAAACTCACAGTTACATGTAGAATATTTATTACTGATGAAGAAGCTGAGATGAGTGATGGACAGTACTGTGGTGATTTAGTACAGAGAGAATTAATGTCGGAAAATTACATCTAGATAGTCAGGAACGAAGACTAAATTGGAACTGTGGCTCGGTCTAAAAATGAGGAGAAAAAAAGAGTTCTGTGTTCAAAAGATAGTCCTGCAATCAAAATGATTTCTTCAGGAAGAAGGCTTTAATATATACTTACCAGACCTTATTGTTAACAAAGACTTTAATAAATACTTATTAAAATCTTCTTTGACTATTTGCTCGCTCATTTCCTGGTAAGTCAGTCAGCTCAAAGTGTGCTTCATCATAATAAAGAGGAACGGTAAGGACTTTATGAAGTAAATTCTTTATCATTTAATGAGGTCTGGATTACATTAAGTCTTACAGGTGCAGCCCAGACAGACGTTCTTAAAGGAAGGGCCAGAAGTTAAAGAAAAATAAAATAAAATAAAAACTTTTGGCTAATGCAAAAAAAAGAGCAAACGTATGTCCAGTACTAATATGGTTGATTTGGATCTTAGTGAGGTTAGTGGGAGTTTATATTTTGGTCCCCAGGAGAACACTACACGGAATAAGATCTTATAAGATAACTTTCCTTATTTCAAAAATTTATTTCAGGGGGAAAAAATCTATAATTTCCTGCTATTTGAATGAAACAGTTTATAGACAAGTGTGCAGGGAAAAAATCTCATACATGTGATTATGTGAGTAACACAAAGTATAACTATTTTGCAGTTTAATATATGTAGTGACTGAACTTGCACATGTAAATTCAATCATCACACGTGAAGGGGGAAAACTGATAAATCATCTGTCAAAAGTCAAGTGCAATTAAAAAAAAACATACGTGAAAATAAATTTATGCATGTGCTGGGATGTACATGTATATATCAATAATGTGTAAAAAAAAAAATTCGATTGGAAAAAGTAAATTGTACAAAATCACAAGATAAAATAAATGATTCATGAGAAAAAAAGCTGCAAGTTAATAAATCAAATCATAAATTAATCACATGGAAAAAATCTGAAAGTAGAAAATTAATTCATTGTAAAAAAACAAAACAAAAACAAAGATAAAATAATGGTAATGGATTATGATTATTTTTAATAATCTAATAAAAAAAACTTAATTGTTTAATTTTTATGTTTACAGATTTTGTATTTACTTGCAAATGTTTCCTCTTTAAGTTCCCACAAAATTTTGTACACTTTGATTTGAATTCCGGTGCACTACCAAGATTGAATCATATACTTTGTCGCCAGGCGTTGACACAGATTTAGACATAACATCCTGCAGAAGCTTGAGCGAGCTTAAAGACGAAAGAAAAAAGAGGAAAAAGTATGCAAGATTATGAAGATATAAATGGCTGTTGTCAATGCTTCCTCAAATCTTTTTACTGAATAAAAGGTTGTAGGAAAAAAAAACAATGTTATCTTTAACTGCTCCACTTCTGACTGCTCAATGTGCCGTAGTTATTTGCATAACATTTGCATTTGGAGATGTTAACTTTATTAAGATGTCTCTTGCAAAGATAAAAATCTACTTGGTGACCAGCTCAGCACTTATTTCCCCCTCATTATCCTTTTGACAATCCCACAGCTTTTCCATGCTTTAGATCTATAATTATCTCCAGACTGTGAAGCTTGAGCATGTAAGCCTATGCATTATGCTGAAATTAACTGTCAACAACGGCAAACTGTTAATATCAAGGCTGGATTCTCTTTACATGTGTTTAGCATGAAAGGGAAAGTGGTTGGGGTCCAGCAACCTAGTCCTAATAGGAGAATACTATAAAGAGAACGTTATGCACACTTAGCACATTAGTTTGGTAGAGGGGAGAGCTAGCTAAATTGTAATACATTTGTTTTCTATAAATGCAGTATGCAAATGTGAATTTATTATGTGCATACACAAGTACATCTCGTTACGTGCATGCAAAGGGAAAAAAACACAATCCGTCCACCAGCCGACTCTGGTGAGGGCAGAGTACATCCTGGACAGCCTGTCAGGCCATCGCAGCGCCAGAACTATACAAAAGACATTAAACATCCTGTCATCCAGTACAGTTTCTAACACAATACTAATGTTGGTCATTTGTGGTGTCTGAATGCTTTTCCCCCTATTAATTTTATTTTAAAATACAATTAAACCAACTAATTAAACTAACAAATTTCCAAGCTATAAGCATAAAGTGCAACTAATGCAAACTTTTTTATTCTGGAATTATATTCATTCATCCATTTTACGAACCACTCTGTCCTACTAAGGTCATAGGGAGGCTGAAGACTTTCAAAGCCAACTCTGGGTGAAGGCGGGGTACACCATGAATAGCTCACCAGTCCATCGTAGGGCCAACAAACACACACACACATTACGTTGCCTAATGTGCATGTGCCTTGACTCTGGGAGGAAACCAGAGGACCTGGGGGAATGACAAGGACAACATCCAAATTCCATAAATGCAACTCACCGAGTCCGGGACCCGAACCTACAGCTTTCCTTCTGTGAGGCGGATGTACTAGCCACTACTCTATCATGCCGTCCCTAGAATTATAGTTAAGCCAAAATAACTATAACATATTATTATTGTGAAGTAATGAATAAAATATAACAATCCTTAGGCAGCACGGTGGTGCAGTGGTAAGCACGTCTGCCTCACAACAAGAAGGCCTGGGTTCGATTCCTGAGCTTGGGTGTTTTTGTGTAGAGTTTGCATGTCCTCTGCAGGCTCCTTGCAAGTTTCCTCCGGGTACTCCAGTTCCCCCCCACGGTCCAAAAATATGCACAGTAGCCTAATTGGCTGTTCCAAATCGTCCCTGGGTTTGAGTGTGTATGGTTGCGTGTGTGTTGGCCCTGCGAAGGCCTGGCGAGCTGTCCAGGGTGTACCCCGCCCTCGCCCAGCGTCAGCTGAGATGGGTGCCTCCCCGCAACCTTAATTAGGAATAAGCGGCTAAGAAAATAAATTAATAACAAACTTTACAAGAAATGGGGAGAATTAAATGTATTTATGAGCTCTTGATTTTGAATCAGTTTTGGGAAATTGTAATCTGTTACCATTGATAAGAACCATTACGGTGTATTTATACTTTGCCTGAGTGTAATTGAACATTAAGACTTGAACAAATATTCATATTTACAAATAATTATCTTTTACTCCTTAGATTTGATTATTTACTTCAGTAGTAAATCACTCACATTGACTTTGCACATCAGTGACTGGAAACAGTTTTACATCCATTTATTTAAATTTAGAATCCAATCACGTTCATCAGTATAGGAACATCATGCCAATTTGTCTCATGCTGTGTACCTCATGCTAAACAATGTAGTTAGCGCTATAGTTATCAATGTGCGTCTGAATATGGATAAGCCCAGAGACCTCAGACTACTTCCATATGTTGGCGTGATCAAAGACTTGGTGTCTCCTTTGCCAGCCTAGACGTTACATTATGAACTCTGCCTGATCTCTGAAAAAGTTTGCTGAGGTAAGTTTCAGTAGTTTGCTAATATTAACTTGAGTACATGGGGTGTGATCAAAATGTTCCAAGAGAGTTCCTGTGGTGAATGAACTGAGCGCGTGTTTTAGAGGGATTTATATCCCCAACGTATGAGAATTACTAGAAAAAGCAGATAAATTTTTTTTCTTTTTAAAGTAGTACAGACCATCTGCGCTATAACCTTCTACTGTAGAATTAACCGACTAAATAACTGCTTTAAAACTGTTTTTAATTAAGTACTAAAAATTACTTTCCACATACTTTTAGCAATTTCATCAGTTAAGAATTTTATAATTACATTTTTACCTTTTGATATATTTGAAAGTAGCATTTATTTTTATTTTATTTTATATTTTTTTCATTTGTACATTTTCTGGCTGGATACTTCCACTTTTAATCAAATTAAAATTGAGAAGATTACTCGTGCATTCACTTAAATATACGTCAATTCCTAAAACGTTTTCCACCCCTGCCATTTTTATTGTAACTAAAATATTTATATATCAGTATGAATATAAATCAGGCAGGCACTGTGGCGTGGTGTTTAGCACGTCTGCTTCACAGCAAGAAGGTCTTGGTTTTGAGTCCCAGACTCGTCGAGGGCTTTTCTATGTGGAGTTTGAATGTTCTCCCCATGCTTCTGTGGGTTTCCACTAGGTACTCCAGTATCCTCCAACAGTCCAAAAACATGCACATTAGGCTAAGTAGCTTGTAAATGGTTGTGTGTGTTGGCCCTGGCTAGTTGTTCAGGATGTACCCCGCCTTCAGAATGGGTTAAGATATTCATATACAGTTTGAATGAATATAAATTTTACAAATCTTACAAACTTGCTCTCCAGCTGGCGTCATTTAATACAGAAGAGCGATTAACTTTGTGTGTATAAACACACGTTGTAAACTATGCTTACAGTTTCCTGACGGATCAATAATTTATCGGTAGCGATGATTTTTTTATGAGACTCATCGCACATTATTCATGCTGCACTGTGAAAAGTAGGACACATATAGAGCTAGTGAAGCTGGTACCGGAGCTCAGAAACGGGCAGAAACTCAGGCATTAATAGACGACTGGAGAGAGGAGAAATCTGACAGACATCTGAATTAGTCTGGAACTTTTCCAGTTGACACGGAGAGAGAGAGAGAGAGAGAGAGAGAGAGAGAGAGAGAGAGAGAGAGAGAGAGATCTCGCTAGTTTGGAGGTGTCACAGTGGCCCACATGTTTCCAATGTAGAAAAAATCTCTCTGTAGGGGAATAAAGACATATCCAACGCTAAATA
>JBCNYH010000026.1:34321172-34331563 GCA_039654325.1 Tandanus tandanus
GTGTGTGTGTGTGTGTGTGAGAGAGAGAGAGAGAGAGAGAGAGAGAGAGAGAGAGAGAGAGAGAGAGAGAGAGAAAGTGAGGATGATGCCTTCAGACTTTAACAAGTGTCAGAAACCATCTGCTTGTGTAGTTCAGGGTGAGCCCATGAAAATGTGCACCTTGGAAAGGTTCTTAATTAAAAACACAGATCAGAGAAGACCAGGCAGGGGCAAACATTGTAATGTCCTTTCTGGGTGAGACACAGGGTGAGATTTTGAAAAAGAAAAAAAAAAGAAGGGAAAAAAAAATCACTTGACATTCCATGAGCGTTTATTTCTCAGCGCTTACAAGTCGTATGTAAATGCAGCAGCGAAGCCCGTGGTCTGAATCCGAATGACCAAATCACCAGAACAATGTTTATGAATACACCGCTTATGAAAGAAGGAAAGAAAACATTCTTGTCAGAACGGGCATCTTGTGATCTCCGAGGGGAACGGGGTGAAATAATTGCTCGTCCAGTTTTTGACAGAGACATACTACTGTAGCCCGTGTTGTGTATGATCAACTGCTAGCTGTGTGACACGCCGATGAATCTGTGGGTAGGAATTAATGGAGAGCAGGATTGTTTGTGCTAGCGGGTTAGTCCACAAGGCACAGTCCAATTCTCCATCCCAGTCCTGCTCTGCTTGCTGAACTATACTTTTACTCATATATTCTTTTATTTATACAGGGAATACCTCCACACTGACCAAGATTTTATTTACAGTTGGACTCTGTGTGCAATTTAAAAGATAGGGGGGCAATGTTTGCCTGCATCAAATAAATGTTATAAATGTTATAAAGTTGTCATGAGTCATCCTGAGTTATTTCTAATGCTTCAAGTGTTATTCTCATAACATTTCTGCTCACCAGAACAATATTACTGATCATTTTATTTTTTATAATACTGAGATGCTTTCAACCAAAAAGGGTTATGCTTGTGCATACACAAACATGTTGTAACATAGTAAACATACTGTGGCACGGTGGTGTAGTGGTTAGCATGTCCCCCTCACAGCCAGAAGGTCCTGGGATCTGTATGGAGTTTGCATTTTCTCCCCATACTTGCATGGGTTTCCTCCAAGTACTCCAGTTTCCTCCCACAGTTTACGGCATGCAGGTGAAGCTAATCGGCTGTTCCAAATTCCCTTTGTGTGAGTGTGAATATGAATGGCTGTGTGTGCTGGCTCTGCAGTAGTCTGGCAAGCTGTTCAGGGTGTACCCCAAATTCGAAGAGTCAGATGAGATAAGCTCCAGTCTCCCTGCAAACCTGGTAGGATTCAGTGGTTCGGCAAATGATTGAATGAATAGTAAACATTGTGTACATTGGTGAAAAATTCTAGGAAAAATTGTTACAAGCTACATTTACATGCACATTTTTAATATTATTGTTATTAGTAGTAGTAGTATTTACATTCAGAATCAATTCCTTCTGAAATTCTGAACACACCATTTGCGTGAAAGTGATTGGTGAATGTATGAGTTTATGCGTACATCCCAAACACACAAACAGAATAGAATTTCTGATTTGCACACAATCCTGCACTGCTGGCTTAGTGTGGTTCCGTCATTACCCAACAGCTACCCACACTGGACAACATCTTCACCTCCTGCTGCCTGCAGAAGACACACAACCCCTTAAAAAGACTTATTCCACCCTGCCTATCACCTGTTTGAACTGATACCCTCCAGAAAAAAAACTACAGGTCCATCAAAACACACACCACCAGATTCATGAATAGTTTCAACTGCAAAGCCATTACCATACTGAACTCCGATCTAAAAGTAAACATTATAGCATTAATGGAACTTTATCTATCTCTCAATAACTAACTTAATCTATCTCTCAATCCCTGTAACATGTATGGATAAACTGTATCACTCAGTAATGAAGCATTCACATCTCAAATAGAGAAATTTCTTCATTATCATAATCAACCTGTCATATAAAGTCACCATATGTATCAAAATGTGATTCATTCATTTTCTAAGCCACTTAACCTAGGGTCATGGGGAGGCTGGTGCCCACCTCAGCCGACTCTGGGCGAGGGCGGGGTACACCCCAAACACCTCACCAGGCCATTGCATGGCCAGCACTCACACAACCATTCACACACACGATCACACCAAGAGGCGATTTGGAACAGCCAGTTAGCCTACTGTGCATGTTTTTGGACTGTGGGAGGAAACCGGAGTACCCGGAGGAAACCCATGCAAGCATGGGGAGAACATGCAAACTCCACACAGAAACCAGGAATCGAACCAGGCCTTCTTTCTGTGAGGTGAATGTGCTAACCACTGTCTCTCAAAATACGATGTGAATATCAAGTTGATTTATCAGCTAAAAATCATCTTAGTCCTTCAAAAGGTTAAAAGAATTTCCCCACCTAGCAGCAGTTAAAATAAATAGCTTAACAGAAGTCCATGTGGGCTGAACAATCAAAAGGACAACATGACCTTCCACATCCACATCCACAGTGCAGAGCAGAGTAACCTCTCTCTCTTTCACATACACAAACACACACACACACACACACACACACACACACACACACACACACACACACACAGCATGGATGGCTAACACAGCAGCAGTGCATGTGTTCCCAGGAGGTCTGTACCCAGAGGAGGTGGCAGCAGAAACAAGCTGAGCTCTTGCTCGGGAAGAGGCATGTTTCACAGGTGGAAAACACCAAAGATAAATTTGTTTGCATGTTGGGAATAAATACAAGTCTGCACATCTCCCCACTGTGGCTTATGATGTGTTTTATTAGCAGTAATTTTAGACACCTTTCATGTTCCTGTTGGTCTTCTGAGTGTATAATAGTCCATTCTGTAGGTCTACACTCTATATGGCACATTGTTCCTAATCTCTATTGAATATTGTAGGAAACACTGGACTGTAGGGGGGACACGGTGGCGTAGGGTTTAGCGCATCCACTTCACAGCAAGAAGGTCCTGGGTTTGAGCCCTGTGCTCTGCGAGGCTTTTTCTGTATGGAGTTTGCATTTTCTTCCCATGCTTGTGTGGGTTTCCTACGGATACTCCGGATTCCTCCTACAGTTCAAAGACAAGCACATTAGGCTGATTGGGTATTCCCAATTGCCCTGCGTGTGAATGTGAGTGTGAATGATTGTATGTCTGTGTTGTCCCTGTGGTGGTCTGGCGAGCTCTTTAGGGTGTCTCCTGCCTTCACACATAGTTGACTGGAATGGGCTCGAACTTCCCAGTGACCCTAATAAAAGAGTAGTTTGGAAAATGATATGACATGACACTGGACTGTGCAGTAGCAGCACTAACATCTCACCTTTCAGTGTGTTATACAGTGGCTTGCAAAAGTATTCATATTACTTGAACCTCTCCACATTTTGCCATGTTACAATCTCAAATGTAAATTTATTTTATTGGGATTTTATGTGATACACCAACACAAAGTGGTGCATAATTGTAAAGTGGAAGGAAAATGATGCATGCTAACTAGAAAGGAGAAAAGTGTGGCATGCATTTGTATTCAGCCCCCCTAAGTCAATACTTTGTAGAACCACCTTTCACTGCAGTTACAGCTGAAAGTCTTGTTGGGGTATGTCTCTATCAGCTTTGCACATCTAGAGACTGAAATTGTTGCCCATTATTCTTTGCAAAATAGCTCAAGCTCAGTCAGACTGGATGGAGAGCTTCTGTGAACAGCAGTTTTCAAGTCATGCCACAGATTCTTAATTGGATTTAGGTCTGGACTTTGACTGGGCTATTCTAACAAATAAATATGCTTTGATCTAAACCATTCCATTGTAGCTCTGGTTGTATGTTTTGGGTCGTCGTCCAGCTGGAAGCTGAATCTCTGCGCTAGTCTCAAGTCTTTTGCAGACTCTAACAGGTCTTCTTCCAATATTGCCCTGAATTTGGCTCCATCCATCTTCCCATCAACTTTGACCAGCTTCCCTGTCCCTGCTGAAGAAAAGCATCCCCACAGCATGATGCTGCCACCATCACGTTTCACGTTGGAGATGGTGTGTTCAGGGTCATGGGCAGTGTTATTTTCCAGCACACATAGCGTTTTTCATTTAGGCCAAAAAGTTACATTTTGGTCTCATCTGACCAGAGCACTCTCTTCCACATGTAAAGGCAAACTGCAAACGGAACTTCTTATGGATTTCATTCAACAATGGCTTTCTTCTTGCCACTCTTCCATAAAGGCCAGATTTGTGGAGTGCATGACTAATCGTTGTCTTGTGGACAGATTCTCCCCCTGAGCTGTGGATCTCTGCCGCTCCTCCAGAGCTACCATGGGCCTCTTAGGTGCTTCTCTGATCAATGCTTTCCTTGCCTGGCCTGTCAGTTTAGGTGGATGGCCATGTCTTGGTAGGTTTGCAGTTGTGACATTCTCTTTCCATTTTTGGGTGATGGATTGAACGGTGCTCTGTAAGATGTTCAAAGCTTGGGATATTTTTTATCACCTAACCCTGATTTAAACCTCTTCACAGCTTTATCCCTGACCTATCTGGTGTGTACCTTGGGCTTCATGATGCTGTTTGTTGATGAATATTCCCTAAAAAACCTCTGAGGGCTTTACAGAACTGGTGTGTATAGATTACACACAGGTGGACTCTATTTACTAATTAGGTGACTTCTGATGGCCATTGGTTGCACTGGCTTTTATTTAGGGGTATCAGAACAAAGGGCCTGAATACAAATGCACGCCATATTTCAAAATCATGCAGCATCATTTTCCTTCCACTTCACAATTATGTGCCACTTTGGTTTGGTCTATCCCATAAAATTCCAATAAAATACATTTACATTTCTGGTTGTAATTTGAAAAATGTGTAAAAGTTCAAGGGGGTATGAATTTTTTTGCAAGCCACTGAATTATTACTAAATAAGACTTATTCAATTCAAACATGACAACTACAACAACTTTTTCATATTTAGCAGGATTTCATGCGAAGATTGCAAACTTAAACCAGATTTTTTTATAACCTGAGAGATCATGCATATTTTACCAGATTTTAGGCTACTGATTTGACCCTACTTGACTGGTACATAATGAATAATCAA
Source organism: Tandanus tandanus (assembly GCA_039654325.1). Classification (NCBI taxonomy): domain Eukaryota; kingdom Metazoa; phylum Chordata; class Actinopteri; order Siluriformes; family Plotosidae; genus Tandanus; species Tandanus tandanus. The sequence continues at coordinate 34,326,247 of JBCNYH010000026.1, forward strand.
GATGAGAATGAATGAATAGGTTTGAATTGGGACAGTATAACAAACAAACAAATGAATAAATACAATAAAATGTCACAATATCTTTGTGGTTAGTGCTATTGCCTCACCGTGAGAAGATTTTGGGTTCCTCGGGGTGCTCTAGTTTCCTCCCACACCCCAAAGACATACATATTAGTTCAACTTAATACTCCAAATTTCCCAAAGGTGTGAATGTAAATGCTTTCTTGTAATCACCACTGTTTATGATTCAGTTTGTCTCTGATCCACATCTGTGCATGGATTTTCACCAAACATGGTGGGGACACTACCCTACTCAACTCCCAAAGATGATTTGATTTTCAAATATCTGGGTTAAAGGTCAAGGTCAGAGCAAGGTCAAAAAATTTTGTTAAATTGAAATTGCTTGTATCTCAGAAGTAAAGTGACATAAACCCACTGATGCAACACGGGACAGATAAGAATTTATAGACTCAGTTTTAAATGACATCATTTCCTTTGACCTTGAGTAAAATTGAAAGGGCAAAATAAAGGCCACAGGATTCAAAGCACATAGGTAATTCAAACCAGTACCCATATATGGTCTATTTGCTACATTATTCATGCTGCATGGAAGAGATGTCTTGCACTCTATGGGTCCATTCCTAGTTTGTCTTCATGTTACCCCTGTAATTCTGACTAAAAATTATTTTTTTCAAAAAATCAGGTTTTGACCAATGCTGAGCTTTTCTAAGAAAATATACTTGTATAAATTTAAACAAAATGATGTGGCATCGTTTTATTCGGACTACTGTTTAACCTTGCCTTGTCTGTCTGCCTATAAGTATCATGTTGTGCATGGAGCCAGTGTACCAAATGCGGAAATAAATGCAGTCAGTCTGTCTAATAGTTAAAAGCTAGCTAAGTGGAATTTTGTCACAGTTTGTTAGAAAGCTTCATGCCATAGTGAAATGGACATTAGCCTAATCAATTCAGTTTGTAATCAGATACCGGCTGTCAAAATGTCTGTGATGCGTCTGCACCATCAGATCATGATCAAGCCAGGGAATATAGCTTACACATTCTGAACAGATTTATTATTTTATTATTAATTTACATTTAAATTACATAATAATTATATATTAATAGCAAGGAATTAAATTGACAAAGTGTCTGCAGTGAATCACCGTTTATTGTAGCACAGCTGTTAGTGTGAACAGAAATCGGTAGAGTGAAGTTTGACAGTGAGCCTTGTATAAAAGAAAAGGCTTTATTGTCCTGAATCACATAGAACATGACCAAAAAAAAATAAAAATTAGGGGGAAAAAAACGAAGTGAGGGATTTCCCACTCAATTGCTCAGCTTGCTATTATCGTCAGCTATTAATGCAATTACAGTTGTCTTGTTTATGAAACAACACTTACCACTGCCATAGTACAATAGCTGAGTGCAGCATAATGATGCAGAGAAGCACTTACTTTGTCCAATGCATTGTGGACTGAGGAAGAGCATTAGTTTACTGTGATCGAGTTAGTGTTAGTGATGATGCAGGTTGATAATAATCGTCTCCGTATTGGGCTGCACTCAAACATCTGATTGCTCCAGAGTGTGTTGATGCGATGAAGAAATTGAGAATAATTTCCCTTGTATGTTCATAAACGAATTACAGCCTTGAAATGGATGGATGCGCATGCATGACGGAGAGAGTGTCTTTTCCAATAGTAAGCACTATTAATGTTCACCCACTTGGCTTGAAAATGCAGGACGCACGGAGTTCACATGACAATATAGTAGGTTTTTTTTCCCCCCTTCTAAATTTATGCCTGTGGTACACTGAAATAATATTTTCCTCGCAGGATAGGACAGGTTCCAGGTTACACACTACAGCACTATTTATCATTGACTTCCGCCATGATGGAAACATGAGAGGTCTGGAGGAACCTTGAACAAAACATGCCCTTGCTTTTTTAAGCTGATATGCGGTGAGGTAATATGTGGTTTGAAGCCTAAAGGTAAACTTTATTCTTGAATTCATCATAGATCACAGTCTGGTTAGAGGTCCCTAAGGCCAATAAGAAAAACCTAAGAAAGTACCAACAGCAGTAAGATGTGAGGAAATCACATTTATCTGCAGTGATTATAGAAGCTGGAAGCACTTAAATGCAATCAGTCAAAGAAAAACAAGCAGGATGTGTCTTTTGTTAGGGCACATTAATGTAAGATTTATGGAAGGAGTCTCCAGTGTAAGCCTTTTGTAAATGTCAATATATTTTCTGCCATTGGAAAGGCTTTAGGACTGAGGCCAATGTACTTTGAAGTTTCATAGTAACTTAACAAGCTTTGGATATCTTCTTACCATCAAGAGAGAGAGAGAAAAAAGAATGGATGGTGAACCAATGTTTGTTAATAACTGTTATAGTGCAAGTGCAGACAGGAAGTGATGTTTTAATGAATGTTCCATGACATTGAATGTAACTATAAAAGGATTAAAATGAATTTTAATCGGGGCACTGTGGCAAAGTGGTTAGCACTCACTCACAGCATGAAGGCCTGGGTTCGATTCCCAGCCTCGGGGCGTTTCTGGGTGGAGTTGACATTTTCTTCCTTGTGCTTGCGTGAGTTTCCTCCGGGTACTCCGGTTTCCTCCCACAGTCCAAAAACATGCACAGTAGAGTAATTGGCTGTTCTAAATCACCCCTATGTGTGAGTGTGAATGGTTGTATGTGTGTTGGCCCTGCAATGGTCTGGCGAGCTGTTCAGCGTGTACCCCACCCTTACCCAAAGTTGGCTGAGATGGGCACCAGCCTCCCTGCGACCCTAATTAGGATTAAGTGGTTTAGAAAATGAATGAATGAATGAATGAATTTTCAAAACTCTCTATGTATCTGTGTAATTGCCAAAGATTATTTTAGGTTTCGGGGCGACACAGCAAGGAGGTTCTGGGCGTTTCTGTGTGGAGCTTGCATGGGTTTTCTCTGGATAGTCCGGTTTCCTCCCACACTCAAGACATGCACATAATGCTAATTGGCTGCTCCTGACAACATCTTTCTAAACTCATTCCGAGTTGTAGTATGTACTATACAGGGACATAAAGACACTCAGTGACAGTGTCTTTTTATTCATATGTAGCACCGTCTTTTAGCTAATTATTGTAGATGGGCTGATATCATAGGAGTAGATTAAGCAATCAGAACATGGGATTGCTGATATCCAGTGGGAGTGGATAGAATAATGAGTATTAACCCTAAGATAGCGAACTAGTTAGATTACGCCATTCTTGTGCAGTATACTAATAGACTATACTGCATGGAGAACGAATAATTTATTATGAATATTGTTTATAGTAAATGTAAATATTTACTGTATTAAATAAATTTTTTAAATTTATTTAAAATTATTAAATTATTTTATTATCAAATTATTTATTTTTCATAGGTAATGGTGTTTTTAGGTAACACTTTATGTTAACGCAGCCTGTGATAAAATCACTGTAACACAGGTACTATATTGGTTTATAGCTTCAGTCTGTCTTTTGTTAAGGCTTAGAATTATTTTGGAATCGAATCAACGTCACAGCATAGCAGAGCACCTGAGCTTAGGACAGTGATTATGCTTTCATGCTCTGAAATAAATGCACACCCTTTCTGGTAAATACTTTATACAGAATTCACTAAGGGGTCATCACACAGCAGTGGGAACATGAATGGATCAAGAAATCATTCACTCTAAATCTGCTGGAAAGTGATGTGTTCTTTAGAACGGATTTCACAGCCTATTGAATGATTCTGATCTGAGAGAAATGAAAATACATGAGCTTAATTGGTGTAAAGTAGCACTACAGGGAGGCAGATTTCAGGCAAAATGTCAGAAGGTATAATTAAGAGTTCTGAGCTTTAAAAAAAAAAAACTAAACTATTTTTTATGTCATTTTCATATGAATCTCATTTTCTTTTATATGAAATGGCATGATGGAAATAGTAGATCACCCCTGAGATAAATACATATTTGATCAGACTATTTGACAGTTGTAGAATTGCAGGACTAAACTTACTCTCACTCCATAGGGGGGTTCAGTTTTTGTGAGAGGAATTGGAAATGCAATAACCCATCTGGGCGGCTCTAATCAGCTCTGTGCGAATGTGTGTGCTCACTTCGCTGAAAAGTGCCTTTCATCCACTCTGGGTACTGCGAGGTCAACCGCTATCGCTCTCCTCCAGTTCTGCACGAGTCCAAATGGCAAATCTGGCTAGTGTGTAGCAATTGAGGATTTTTGCATTTAATAAAGCTGTCAGGAATGACACAGCCAAGTAAGCCTGGGCATGCATGTAACTCAGTACCTCCCTTCTCTCTCAAAAACTCTGTCACTCTCACTCTCTTGAACAAGAGGGATTATGGAGATGAGGACGGACATTGTTAGGGACTGTTAGACACACCTAACAAAGCTGTTTTGGGCCGGCTCTTAAACAGATGTGGCAGCCTTGTCAGATAGAAATGCATGTTTATTTATTTTTTTTCCTTCTCATGTTTTCACTCTTTGAAATTTTAATTGTACTCCTTGCTGTCTAGTCCAGCTATTGTTCTTTACTTGTTCGGTAAAATTGGCAATTAAATAGAGACAGGGTCGAATTACAGTCAAATTCTGAGTATAGAACCCCTTTTATTTTACAGCTTGTATAAAATTTTCTTGAGTATCTATTATTGCCATGGTTCTACAAGAGGTGTCAACAATTCAAAAACTGTTTACAGTAGTGAAAATCACAGCTCACTGTTCTCATTATATGATTACATTCTTAGAGTTATTTACTCATTTGTCTGGTCATGTGAACTGAATGGATTCAATCCATAACTCAATAACTAAAATATTGACACCCCTGTTTACACCCCTGTGTACTGCTGTAGCAGCAATACCAATATAAAGCATTACACTTTTGTACTGTCATGCTGTACAGCTTCAGGCATGTGGTATTGCAATATATTGTATTGTATTGGGGTGACACGGTGGTGTAGGGGTTAACACTTACAGAAGAAAAGCTCCTAGGTTTGAGCCCCGTGCCTGGCAAGAGTGTTTCTATGTTGAGTTTGCCTGTTCTCCCCATGCTTGCATGGGTTTCCTCAGGGTGATCTGGTTTTCTCACACAGTCCAAAAACATGCTCATTAGGCTAATTGGATATTCTCGATTGCCCTAGGTATAAGTATAAATGGTTGTGTGTGTCTGTATTGGCCCTGCGATGGTCTGGAGAGCTGTTGAGCATGTGCCCCGTCTTTGCCTGAAGTTGACTGGGATGGGCTTCACCTTTCCCATGACCCTAATAAAATGAATTAATGTATTGTACTGTATTA
>JBCNYH010000026.1:34371614-34386858 GCA_039654325.1 Tandanus tandanus
ACACACACACACACACACACACACACACACACACACACACACACACACACACACACACACACACACACGCACACATTCATACAACAGAGATGTGCACACACTTGGAGCAGGAAGAAGCCGCTCTGCAGACAGTTGGGGGATTAGAGGTTGCCTTTTTCCCAGCAGGTCAACATGTTGTTCAAGAAATTAATATTATCATTAAGACGAGGATAAGCATGTCAAATAATTACCCTCATTAATAGTAAAACATTTTGTTTTGGTAACTAGGTGTTTTTTAATACTAAATGGTTAATGTTGATGATTATACTACTGTTGTCAACAGCCTCATCAAAATGTGCACTTATACTAGATTAATGCTTATTATTTCACTCATTTCTGATACTCATAAATCAAAAATGGTACATCTTTAGCAGTTTTTAAAATTACCATGTTTATTTCAAGCATTTATTATTATTTCTTAAATTTATCTGAACTATCTATGTGTATATATTTTACGATATACCTCTCTTGCCATAAAATAAACAAAAAGTGCTTAAAAAGCATTAAAGAAAATTACATAACTACTCAGCCCCTACATTCCTTCATTTCTGCTCATTTTCTTCATTCATTCATTCATTTCCTGAACCGCTTAATCCTAATTAGGGTCACGGGGAGACTGGTGCCCATCTCAGCCGACTCTGGCCAAGGGCAGAGTACACCCTGGACATCTCGCCAGCCCATTGTGGCGTTACATTCCTGATTTTCTGAAATATACATTGGTTTATTTATTGTGGTTTATATAGTTATTTGGATATGAAATGACCTTTATCAGGATATGAGATTTTGGAGACACAGCCAAATTATTGCATACTTGTGCGATGGTCCTCCTTACTTGTTCATTTTTTCCAGTATTGCGGTGGCTCCCAGCATCTGCATATCATGACCAAGCTAACAACAGCACATTATGGAAATAGAAAGGGATCCTATTTGCTGTGGTTCACTGAGATTTTTTATAAGAGTACCCCCCATACCATCACCCCCTTCTGCTTGGTGCATTAACACAACCCATCTGAAAGGACTCCTGTGTTTATTAGGGGAATATAATTATTTATGGATGAGTGAGCTTCAAACCACGTTATGTGGACATTTGGCTGCCTGGAATGAAATGGAAATTTGCCGTGAACAGAGCCTGAAAAAAAGGGTGCTGCTAATGTGTTTTCTGAACCACATTTATGGTCTACCTTGACAGGGGGAAATGTGGTTAGACTATAAGTGAAGTAATAGATGATACAGTTGAAGCATCCATGAACAATAGCCAGGGTAATGTGTCAACGCTGCCATTATGTGTTTACCTATGGAGATGCATTTTAAAGCTAGAATTTTTTCATCTTCTTATATGAAAGTACGTTTTCCAGTAAACGACTTTGCTCTTGTGCCACTGTTGTATTTAAACCTCAGGCAAAACTACAGCAAAGCTGCATTATTGTGCTGAACTGCACATGTTCTTTGTGGAATTGTGCTGTTCGGGTACTTTCCAAATCCCCAATGCAAAGGTAGTCAAAGTACACAGACACATTTTTTTGGGGGGGCGTGATGGCACTGGGATACTCTTGAGACCTGCAGGAAAACTCATACTCATGCGATCAGAATGAAAAGTTCAAAGCCTGCAGCTCTGCTCTTTTCATGCAGCTCTGGTAACACACTCCCAATGCAATTAGCTCAGTTAAGCCTCGAGCTAGGGCCTCAGCTCAACACATGTGGTCAAGAGGGCTCGTCTGACTGGAATTGAACTGAGAAAGTAGTCGCTGGCTCCAATTGGAATGACTCTTACTTTTTCTTACAATATGCCATGCACCTAGTGAATAAAGTCGCATCTACAGTGATCCGATGTTTGCAGCCTCTACTTTGTCCAAGGCAAAAATAGTTGTGTGTGTGTGTGTGTGTGTGTGTGTGTGTGTGTGATAAATGAATTCTCTGTGCTATAGTTGCATTGCTCTTGCGTTGGACCGTTCCGCCTGGTGTACAGTTCAGTATATTCCACCGAATGTCAGGTTGGTCCCTGCCCAGTGGTAATGTGATGCCTCAGGAGGATCACAGTGGTCATTGATTGCACATTTGAAGAACAAAAAGGTCTCTTAGAGCCCTTGGGCTACATTTTTTAGAGGTCCTGCCTTGTTAACTGCCATGTTATAGTTGTCCTGATTGCGTATTACAGGTAGCATTGTTTTTGCAAACTCTCAGCTACCTGATATATCGTTATGGGTTTTTTCTGGTTGAGAACACAAGACAAAATAAAAAAAGTAATAGCTTTGTAGTCCTCAACAGTCTTATGTATAATCTGGAAGAATATGATGCCTCTGTTGTGTAATTCTTATCACAGTAGCATAATGCATGAAGTATATTAATCCCTATATACTATACATTCTTTAAAAATGTATTTGACTTTTTACAAAAAAAAAAAAAATCTGTCATTTCAACAGAAGAAATATTTCTTTGTGTTTTTCCAGTGGGAAGAAATCGGCGAGGTGGATGAAAATTACGCTCCTATTCACACGTATCAGGTGTGCAGAGTGATGGAGCACAACCAGAACAACTGGCTTCAGACGAACTGGATCCTCAACGAAGGCGCTCAGCGAGTGTTTGTGGAGCTCAAGTTCACACTGAGGGACTGTAACAGCCTGCCTGGTGGTGTAGGCACCTGTAAAGAGACCTTCAACGTCTACTACTATGAGTCGAATGACGACGAAGACCGGAACATCCGTGAAAGCCAGTACACGAAGATCGACACCATTGCAGCCGATGAGAGCTTCACTGAGCTGGATCTGGGTGACAGAGTGATGAAACTAAACACCGAAGTAAGAGATGTTGGACCACTCACTAAGAAAGGCTTTTACCTTGCCTTCCAAGACCTGGGAGCCTGTATCGCCCTCGTATCTGTGCGGGTCTTTTACAAAAAATGTCCCACAGTGGTGAAGAACCTGGCTGTGTTCCCAGACACTATCACCGGCTCAGACTCTTCTCAGCTTCTGGAGGTGTCAGGGACCTGCGTCAATAACTCGGTGGCCGAGGAGCTTCCCAGAATGCACTGCAGCGCCGAGGGGGAGTGGCTGGTGCCCATTGGGAGGTGCATGTGCCAAGCAGGCCATGAGGAAGTTAATGGTTCCTGTCAAGGTTGGTGAACATCTTCATTATTATGCAAATGCAGGCTGGCAAATGGCACAGCGTGTTCAGCGTTCCTCCTTGAACCAAGCCTATGAATGTCAGGGACGTTGAAGAGTGTCCACGCCCTTTGCGTAGCCAGGGAGTGCAGTGACATTCAGCTCAGATTCTTAACACCATCCCGGTTTAATCGTACGCCACGCGAATTATAGGTCACTGAAACAAAAAAGATTTATGTAGGACATTTGAAGAGGAGTAGTGTTGCGGATATTGCCAATCTTATTAGAAAATCTTTGCATGGCTCAGTAGTGATGAGTTGAGAAAGAGAAGAGGTGTGTGTGTGTGTGTGTGTGTGTGTGTGTGTGTGTGTGCGTGTGCGTGATGGGTTGACTATCTAACAGCTGGCGGAGGGGGCAATGACTCCTGCGATGAATCATAGAATGTGGACAGCACAATAGCTCAGACCTCACAGCACCCTGCTTTGTTTTAGGCTGTATTTGTCATTCTGGTGAACAAAAGGCATCAGGAGAACAGTTATTAGGATCAGGACTCTTCCCTGAAAACATGAATTCAGTATATAAAGTTGTTATTCTTTGCAGACTGATGGAAAAGGCTTTGACCCAGTTTAAGTCATTATTTTTAGAAATGCTTACTCCACTCCTGCCTCTAGCTAGACAGTTGAGCAATGACAGTTTGCGTCAGTCTGTTTTGAAATCATCAGTGGAGTTTTGACTTTTTGATTTTCATAGGAAAGATTCTAGTGGTTTAACCGACACAAGCATCTTTGACCTGTGTGTTGACAGAACGACTGTAGACGCTGCTTTCCCTGTACTGAAGAAGTATCATCACTGATTGAGTCGTACCCTCTCAAACGTTTGCCGCAACCTCTCTTCGCTCTTTTTGCTTTGCCGCTGTTTTCCTATTTGTAGACGCACTCCTCTGTGAGATACCACCGAACCTTGTATTTTTATAGACATTTCATACAACGCAAACTCAACTTTGTTTTTTTCCCCCCCCGTCCGTGTCTGGAGTCGATAAATACAGTACATCCTCATTTTGGTTTCTATGGCAACTGGAGACTTTTCCTCAGTCTTTGACATTCAGAGATATAAAATTTTTACACTTTCCCCCAACGTGAGCCAGACACACTGCAGGAGGAGGATGAAAGACGGCTTTAGAGTTTTTACAGCTGATGAGCATGTTGCGCATTTTCCCCCCATGGTCCTTAGACGTGAACGATACCGCACAGGAAACGAGCAAATTTATTATTTAAATTTTATTTGGGAGCAAATCTGGTAGTTATGGCATACAAAGTGGTTCCCATGTATTCATCCGTACTACGTCTCGTGCCTGCAGGAATTCGACAGTGCCCTTAATTCCGCTTCCTTCTCGAGACACTCATAGATTATCAGTGCTGACTGCTCAGAGTGCCGTGTTATGATGGAATCCCAGCAATTCACTTCTCTTACACACACACACACACACACACACACACACACACACACACACAGAGGACTGAGCAGCCATCCAGCCCTCTCTCGCTCTCTCTCTCTCTCTCGCTCTCTCACTCTCTGTAACTTACACGCATGCACACACGCACACACAGACACACACTTGCAAATACTGTCTCTCTTTCCTTCTCAGTTCTGTTCTGCAGGCATTTAATCATTTATCCTCCAATGCGACATCAGGTGCTTCTCTCTTTCCTGCGAGCCACACTGGTGATCAGCCTCCCCCGCAGCCCCCACTGGAGCCGGGGGCTATAATGATGGCTGGGACTGAGGGATAGAGAGAGATGGCATAGCAGAAGAGAAGAGAGGAGAGGAGCGATGGTTATACGCTCCAGTGGTGGAGGAGGGCAATGTGTCCTGTGAATGATATGGGCCCTTCCTCTTCTGGCCCTCTCCCTCCTTTCCCTCCTTTCCACAGATTGCTCCTTTTGTCTGGCTCCCGAGTTGGTGCTTTGCGATAAGACTTTTTCTTACTTTTTTTTTAAATTCAGGAGCACGGTGTGATATTTCTGTGTGAATTAATTTTCATTGAGCCTTCCTAAGGGAACGCCCATTGGCCCTGCACCGGCTTTTTTCTTTTTTTTTTGCCAGGTCACATACAGCCAAGGCAGCAATGCGTTGAAAATGAATTTTGCCCAATTGTGTGTGGGACGTTCACCCAATCAGCAGGCACGAAGCGAGAGAGCGTTACAATCCCATTCCTAATGAGATGAACAAGCAAAAGGAGTATACATAGTGCCACTCCTTATTCACAGGATTGTTGCATGCAATTACAAAATGACTGTAAACACAAGAGCTGAATCCACTAGAGATGCAGAAGAGAGGAGCCACACGCTCTTCAGGGAGACATCCTGATTACATCCTGCCTGTCATTTGAACAAGAGCAATTTAATTAGATTGAGAAAGGAAATCATGACAGTTTAAATTGTGTAGAGTAACACAGGAATATGATGACAAGTCCAAAGGGAAGTAAAAGGTGTACATATTTAAATTCCCCTCATACCCCTGCCCTGTCTGATTAACAGAACCCGTGTCTCATTCATCTAAACTCAGTCAGTACCTGATATGTACAGTGCAGTTTAGACAGCTTGGGGAATACACCCAATTGTAGCAGCTATAAAAAAAAAAATCTAAACCTCCAAAATATGAACACGAGGAAATGTCAGTTTTATAGCCTGGCTCTTTTTTGTGGCTGTCTGTATTGGATGATGGAGTACCACTGACTTTTGATAGATGAAGACGTGACTTCTCTTTGGTGTAGTGTTCCGTTTTATGCCCTTACAGGAATATAGGTCAGATTTCCTCTGAGTGGCCAACTCTCATTCCCAAGGGTCCTTCTGTGAGAGTGAGGGAAAGCTTTCTGTTTATGGACTAACAAATCTGACGCCATCCATAGACACTTTCCATCCGGAACACTGAAACAGAAGGTCACAGAGTCATTTTTGAAGACCATATCTAAATGCATTTGTATTTTCAAATGGACTTGCATAAATTAAAGGGTATCTGCGGTGAATTAGTGTTAGCTATTTAAAATGACCACGTATAAAATCAGTGGTTCCTTCTGGCAACATTAGTCCATGCCCGTTTTCAAAGTGTTACGACTCTAGGCTTGCACAGAGGCATGTTGCCTTTCTAATTGGCTGTTCCAGCCTGGTAGTGACATCAAGCGCAGAAATCGTGGAAAACGTTTCTTTTTGTTCCTAAACCAACTGAGGACAGGAAAACCGAGTTGGCAAAACGTTAGCTGCATAAGCCATTTTTTACCTAACGTCACGCACATCTCCGGCAACATTCTCGTCCTCGAAGTCACTAGAATGTAAGTTTCCCTGTCTCCACAAGAGACGTCAACCCCGCCAAAAGCGTTGACGTCACTTCCAAGGAAAAACGACTTCTAAGCTGCTAATACCTGTATTTTAGCACACTGCTAGTAATCCACAGGATAAAATCACCTAGTTTTGTGCTTTTTATATTCATTTATGTTCAAATAAGCGTCTGTATCGCTTAAAAGTATTACATATGCACAAATTATACTGTAAGGATGACAAATACCGACACTCTTTAAACAAATCAAAACATAAACAGGGTTTTAAAAAGGAACTTATTTTAATAATTCTGTGCTTCTTCTCAGTAGAAAAAAGCCCTGTGTTCAGTGATGTATTTGATTCTGGACACCTAAGAAACAAACCAAAAACAGTTTCGGCATGCTACCCAATCCTAATTTTTTATTTATTTATTTTTGCTATACTGTATTAATCCCGCAAAGGAAATTATTGGCTTAATCCAGCGCCTTAGACCGCTCGGCCACGCTACCCACATTTGCTCAAAAAGGTGATTTCATTTCATCTCATCTGGCCAAACTGATTAATCCTACTAGGGTCACAGGGAGGCTGGTGCCTGTCTTAGCCGACACTGGGCAGGGTACACCCTGTACACTGTACCTGTATTGCTTGGAAAACATGATACTAATACTACTACTAATAATAATAATAATGATGATGATGATGATGATGATGATGATGATTTTTCTTATTGTAGCCGTTGTATTTTGCTTCTGTCGTATTTAAAGCAAAGCTTTGGAATTCTTTCCTGATTCAAACAACCATGTTAAAAATAAACCAGTATTTGCCACTGACAGTCGATTACTGTTATTATAAGTAACTGACAAACATGGAAAAGGTCTGTACAGGATATACCTGTAGCAGTTTACCTCAATACCTGTAAAGAAACTGAAGAAAAAATGTTTATATGCTTATTATTTTTACCTTTCTGTTCTTTGCTGTGTGACATCCACTGCTTAGTAGTCGATTATCACATGGGGGCTGTTTTTTGATGTTTCTCTAATTCCCAGGACATACCAAGCCGAAAATTGACCACCTGCAAATGTTGAGCTGTCAGTGAGCCTCTGATTATCCGTTATCATTGGATATTATTATTATTGGTCAGATGACTAAAAACAAATTTTTGGATTCAACATGTTGAAATCTTGAATGGGTCAGTTGGTGAAAGAAATCACTATAATTCGCTATTCAGGTTATCGAATGAGAGAATGAGAAGAGAAATGGATGAAACAAAAGCAAGAAAAAAGAGCAAGTCACCCATTTCATTAGGATTTTCTTCATTTTGCAGCTCTGCTCCTTCCTTTCTTCTTCCACAAGCACAGACCAAGGGCTGACTACACCAGTGCCAGCTTCTTAGCCATTGATAAGCCATTGATTAACTTTTTATCCTCGAGTAAAAGTAGCTAGATAAAACCATCTGTGATGAGTGAGCACGAGGCGTGTGAAAATAATAAACAGCTTTGTTCATGACTTTAACCTTTGTGATCATTCCACAGTCTGAATACAGAGGCCTGTCGCCTGCTGGTATGGAAAGTTATTTTCTCTCACGCAGGCGCAGAACATCCATGCTAGCTGGCAGTTGGCTGTAGCCTTTGCAACACCTTTTTTGCACAGACTTTATGCAGCATGATGCGATACAGCAGGGAGCCTTCCATCACCTGTAGTCCTGTTTGGCAGCTTGGTGTGTTTCAGCCATAAAGGAGAATTTACACAGAATTAGGGAAATATAATATAGTATAGGTGTTTTTTGCTATACTGTATTTTTGCTATTTTTTGCTATACTGTTTTGTGGTTGCCTCTTCTAGCGTTCTAACTCAAAACTGGACCTTTTTCAGCTGTTTGTCCCTAGTAAAATTATGTAACAAAACAGGTGGGAGAATAGGGCCCTTAGAATAGTTAAAGAATTTTGAAGTTTTTTTTTTTTTTTTTTTTTAACCTTAAGCTGATGGCATGATGTGAGATTTACGTGATGGCTTTGCTCTGATCTTTATTTTGCTTGGTCTCTTCGGTGTTTCTGCATACATGCATGTTATTCATTCTAAAAAGTTTGGTACAATTAAAATAACTACTCACTCACTCACTGGTTGCTGAACCACTTAATCCTACTAGGGTTGCAGGGAGACTCGAGCCAACACTGGCTGAAGGTGGGGTACACCCTGAACAGCTCACCAGACCATCGCAGGGCCAACACACACCAACACAAGTATTCTCACTTACAGTAGCAATTTGGAACAGCCAGTTAGCCTATTATGCATGTCTTTGGACTGTGGGAGGAAACTGGAGTACCCGGAGGAAACCCACGCAAGGACGGGGAAAACATACACACTCTGCACAGATACGCCCTCGCCGAGCCCGGAGTGCCTCCCTAAAATAACTATCATATACAAAATTATGGCTGATGTGCATAGGGGAGCAGGCTTTGGGATTTACAATGAATAGAATGTACTAGTGTAACAAATGTGTCACATTTAAACATAGATATGTACTAAATTAAAGCTACGAATACACGTTTTTGAAGTACTGGAGCACAAGGCATGCCATGTGTCAACCAGATAAAAATGTTTGTCACCTGAAAATGCATGAAATGTTACATAGTGCAAATTTAGACTACATGTCTTAAGGAAAAGAAATTGAAAATGCCAACTCATTGAGCTGGACAGTGATGAGCTGAGTGAAATGCCAGACTGATTTGGACAGTATGACAGATAGAAAAGAGAAAAATAAACAGAGAGAGACAGAGAGAGGGAGAGAGAGGGAGTGAGAGAAAGAGGGATAACGGATACGCCCTTGTTTGGTTGGGTTCATTCTAATGAGTGTGTCCTGAAAGAGCTGGATCATCTGTGATCTGCACTCTTTACAAAACTGTCATTTGTTACTGGAGGAAATGTCAAACCGCGTCTAGTCCCTCACCACATGCTTTTACTTGCCAAAGGAAGATACGACAAAGACGTCAGGAAGCTCTCCCACCCCGAAGCACAGAGAAGCGCACACTCTTTCTTTATCACAAGACAGGCAAAATAAATACGCAGTCAGTTTATCTTACTAAAGGCAAACTAAAGCAAAGCAGGAGAGGATAATCAGAATGTTTCGAGTGGTGAAAGAACAGGAGCCATGTGTCAATCTCAGTTCCTCTGTAGAGCAAAAGGGGGGAGTGATTGCTACTCCAGTCACTGTTTGACACTTTCACACAGGGCTGATCTAATCAGGGCTGCGGTGTCAGATGTTATGAGGTCATTTGTAAGCAGTTGTCGTAGGCTAAGCGTGTGCGTGTGATGTGCTGATGTTCACGGCTAGAGACTGCAGTGCGGAAATGTGGGTCTTAAAGGGAAACAGTGGAGCATCACAATGTGACAGCATTATTCACACACTTGACTTGTTAGCCTGACTGCTTAGCAAAAAGAAGAAAAAAAATCTCATTCCGCACAGTTTCATCGTCACTATGCAAAAAGTCTTTTGCTGTAGAAGACACTATTTCACAAGTACAAGGTTGTGCTTCCACTCTGTATTATGTAAGGCTTACGCTAACTGAATGCTGATTAACACTGCACCTCGGTGTCTCTGCCTGCATGCTACAGGCACATTCATTTTATTTTTCTGGCCAATGTAGTCCACACGGCCCTCAGACTACCAGCCTGACCACCACAGCTAATAAAGTCATTAGTAATCCTGCATATGAGCAATTCACTTATTAGGTTGTTTAATCATCACTTCTGTGTGTGTGTGTGTGTGTGTGTGTGTGTGTGTGTGTGTGTGTGTGTGTGTGTGTGTGTGTGTGTTTTCTTTTAGTTATCATGTAAAAATATAAGGAAGCATTTTGTGAGCTGTTCTGTAGTCTTTTCTCTTTCCTATTAGCTATTTTATGACCTTAAACATATAAAGTTCTATTTAGACAATCCTGTGATAATAAGAGCCAAGGTCAAAGTAGATTAAGCGTTTATTTTGCATGTCTCTACAGTATTTTAATGTATAACATCTCAGAATTAGTAATTATTTATGCATATTTAGTATTATTTAAAAGAATCATGTACATACTTAACATTAACTAACGTTGTGGTCAGGCGGCATGGTGGTTTGCATGTCCGCCTTACTCCAAGATGGTTCTGGGTTCAAGACCCGTGCTTGCATGTTCTCCCCGTTCTTGCAGTGTCGGCTGAGATGTTCTCCCTGTGTTTGTGTGGGTTTTCTCCGGGGACTCTGTTTGCTACCCACAGTCCAAAGACATTCACATTAGGCTTATTGTCTGTTCCAAATTGCCCCAAGGTATGAGTGGGAGTTGTGTGTGTTGGCTTTGTGATGGTTTGGCGAGCTGTTTAGGGTGTACCCTGCTTTTGCTTATAGTCGGCTAAGACAGGCTCCAGCCTCCCTGCGACCCTAGTAGGATTAAGCAGTTTGACAAATGGATGGAGGAATGGATGGGTGGATGTTTTGAGTGTCTGTGTATTTCAGACAGAGAGCGGGGCCCTTAGTGATGGTTGCCATCAGAATGGTATTTAGTTCTTGTTCAGAAAAATTTATATTTAAGAAAATAAAATTACCATTTCTGTTAATAATCTTTTCTTCATTAAATTTTTGCCCCCCAAAAAATTGTAGGGAAATAAAATCAGGAACCCAGTATAATTACTTGAACCGAATTATGAATTGGGTAAAGTGTTACAGGCCTAATGAAATCAATTTCCCCTGATTAAACCAATTTTCCCTGTTTCAGTTGTCTACAAATGTAAATATTTTTGGCTGTGGTGCCTCACTCTTTCTAAGTATTTGTTAGCTGTACTACAAGTTATTTATGATTTATGTTCTATATTTAATGTTATGACCTTGTACAGCTATATGAAAGCCGTGTCTATTGGCATGATATTATGCGATACAACATGATATGGATATAGTAGCCCATATCAGTGAAATATGTCCTCACATTGACCAACTGATAGTTTTTACAATTTATCATTTGGTTAATATTAAAAATCACCTCGTTTCATCAGATGGCTCACAAGTTTAAATATCTACCATTTGAAATCCTGAGGGAACTGTACAGATCTCACATCAATTTTTTTTTCTTTCTTTTCTTCTCAGAGCCATAAAGAATATATAAAATGCATTGCAGAAAGAAACGAGGAATATTGTGGAGCATCTGGTTATCGCTCATGTTAGACTGCGTTGGTGCCAGAATTCTTGTGTTGAGTGTATTAGCAGATTTCCAACTACATGTCATTGATTTAATGGAATTCAGATAGCGGATTCGCCGTTGCCAAGTATCAGGCTCGGCCCGCCCTGCTATTCAAACAGTGCACTGAGGGAAAATAAATAATTCCAGCTCCAACAATGGCAAAGCACAAAGACCAACACTGGATGCTGCCAATCAACCGCTTGCACATTGCCACTTGTGTGCTTTTGTTTTTGGGTGAGTTTACATGAGCGAAGCTAAACATAGAAAGAGGATGTTTGTCTTTTTATTGGATAAAAAACCCCCAGAACATTTTGTTGCAGTCATTTGTGTTGCTGTCTATATCCATGTCCTATTGGTATTCATAAAAAGACTAACTCTTATGATGTTTCACTTGATTTCATTAATAATTTAAATTTATCATTAGATGTGATAGGTTGCTTTTCTCCAGCTTTATAGATATACCCATTGAAAAGCATCTGTAAAAAGAGAATTTGCTATTTGTTCCCCTATTTCAGTACAACCGGATTCCTCATCTAATTAGCACCCAATTGATTTGTCAGAGCATTTATGTGGCTCTTTCATTAGCAGTGCTGTTTCTCACTGATTGGTTTTCTTTAACTTGCTGCAGTTCGGTTCCTATCTCAGCCCCATGGTTTCAATTATCGGACGCCTCTGCCATGTTTGAAGTTGCTTCTAGTAAATTCAGTAAATCAATATGTTTCATCCCAAACGGGCCTCCATTAGAGGGAGTGCATATGAAGCTTCTCGCCAGCTCGTTAATTGTCAGACCCACCACTGTTAGCTGCATATTAATGAGGGATTAGCCTTTATGCAGCACATTATGTGCTCCCCTCCACCATGACATTGAAGAGACATCATGCCACAGGTAGCAGCAGGAGGGGTCGGCCTTGCATCCTCAAGCAGCCTTCCCGGTCAAGCATGACAAAAGCAGTTCACAGTGCTGATATGAAATGGTAAATGATTTAAGACCCACAGTTTATTATACTGGAAATGTGATGGTGGGTGAAAAAAAATAAAATAAAAATCAGTGGGTGTCATTTAAACATAGTCTGTAGGTTGTGCGAAAGTTTTCTAGAACTCTGGGTGTCCAGGGCAAAGAGATTTTTTATCAAGGGTATTAGTTTTTCATTCATAGTTACCATTTGGATAAGTAGGCTCAACATCCAGAAATAAAACCCTCTTCTACTTTGTGACTTTTTCCTCTAAGTTTCTAATGATGTGTATTTTAAACTGTAGTATTTGTAGCTTTGGTGCAATCCATTTTGCTTCCATCTCCTGTTTACAGCACATTTACCTCACGGTTAAATATACTGAGAGAAAAACAAGCTATTCAGTTTACAGTATTATCTTTGATATGTGGAGTTAGAAAAGAACACCAGAAATAATAGCTGAAAAACTGGACAACGACATGCTGACTTACTGCCAAGGATGTGAGCATGATCCACTACAGCAGAATTTTATTTTATTTTTATTTTTTTAAAGAATAATATACTCATTCATTCCTCTTAGCCTGTATTAATGGACATACCTGTATGTTCCTATATTATGTAACTATGTAACTGGGCAGTACATTGGAGCCCTTATGTGTCTCATAAGGGTTAGTTATGTTATGTATGTAAAATTATTGTGCAAAAGTTATTTGACAGGCATGTGACGGTTGTATAGAAGTTGTGGGGAGACTGTATGAAAGTTGGGTAGATGTTTTGTGCAGGTTGTAATTTAATGCAGCCCCTGGCACAGACAGACAGACAGACAGATATCCTTAAACTTTTTTAATTCTTAGCAAATAACCAAATCACAGATATGACACAAACATTTATTTAAATAGCGGAATATTCTGGCAGGCAGCACGGTGGTGTAGTGGTTAGCGCATCCACCTCACTTTCTCCAGGTACTCCTGTTTCCTCCCACATTCCAAAGACATGCACATTAGGCTAGTTGGCTGTTCCAAATTGCCCCTAGGTGAGATTGTGTATTGTGTGTGTTGCCCTGCAGTGAACTGGCGAGCTGCTCATGGTGTACCCCGCCTTTGTCCAAAGTCAGCTGAGATAGGCTCCAGCCTCCCAACAAATCTGGTAGTATTAAGCGTATCGGCAGATGAATGAATGGATATTCTGGCTTTGTGAAATAATAAAAATTCATATTTCTTTTCAGGTTTTTACAATGTCTAAAAATGCAAATTGGTCATTAGTTAAAAGCAAGCACTTAGACCTTAACAAGCTGTTGGACTTGGCTTAAGGAAATGAAAAATGGCCCCAACAAGAGAGTTGTCTATTGAAACAATGGAAAGGATTATAAATCTTCTTCAAGAGGGAAATCCAACACTGAGTATGGCAGATAATGTTGGTGGCTCCCAGTCAGCTGTGACTAAAATTTGTTGTAGGTGTAAAATAAATGGGAAGATTATAAAAGGAAAATAACTGATAAGCTGAATGAAAATACCTAATGCACAGCAAAACAAATGGAAACTAAATGAAGCAGAATCGGGAGTCACTCACTCATTCGCTAAACCACTTAATCCTACTAGGTTTGTGGGGAGGCTGGTGCCTATCTTAGTTGACACCCTGAACAGCTCGCCAGACCACCACAGGGCAAAACAGGAGTCAGTGTTTGTGAAATAAGTGTAAAAGGTCTGCTGAATGAAATGAGAAGTAACTTTAGAAAATCTCAGTACAAACCAGCTCTAACACCTAAACAGAAGAAAACTAGGTTACAGTGGACCAAAGCGAAGCAGTCATGGATTGTGGATGACTGGAGGAAAGTAATATTCATTAATAAATCCCAAATCTGCATTAGCCAATTAGATGATGCTGGAACTTTTGTCTAATCCCATTCTAATGCAACATATAAAGGTGTCTGCATGTCAAATATCCGCACTCATTTATGATATGAGGTTACATGTCAGGTAAAGGACCAGAGGAGATTACCACAACGGTCAGGGCACTGGTTTTTGAAATTCAAGTATTGGACACTTTCTTTATTCAAGTCAGACCATAAGTTTGGTGATGAAGTCATTTTTAGGATGATAATTTATTTTGCAACAGACCAGAGTCTTAATGCTTTTATTTAAAAAAAAAAAAAAATTTAATTAAAAAAAAAGGCCATGTTATCTTAATGGCATGGCTAGTAAACAGTCCAGCTCCCGATTGCCAACTGTCCGATTGCAAATCTGAAGGCAAGATGGGGCTTAGTGCTTTATTTTCGTCAATGGCTACATAAGTTTTTGCTAAAAAAAAATTCACACAATGCTTCCCTCTCCTTGATCTGGAAGAAATATGCCATTAATGAAAATGTAATTTGTTTGAGTTCTGTTTTACAGCTTTTATTATTCTTTCTTTCTTTCTTTTGTTCTTTTGTTCGTTTGTTCGTTCATTAATTCATTCATTAATTTATTTATTTATTGTGATTCATTTATTTTTGCTAACATGTAAAAAAGTGGGGCAGTGGTGGCCTGGTGGTAGGGTGCTGGATTACTGATCCCAAGGTCGGGGGTTTAAGCCCCACTATCAGCGGGTTGTCACTGCTGTCCCCCCAGTGCAGCTAACTGGGTTATCAAATGCCGGCCATGTCTC
>JBCNYH010000026.1:34410044-34431804 GCA_039654325.1 Tandanus tandanus
TGTGTGTGTGTGTGTGTGTGTGTGTGTGTGTGTGTGTGTGTGTGTGTGTGTGTGTGTGTGTGTGTGTGTGTAAGCGGCTCAGTCACAATAAGACAGCCTTGAAATAAGGGATTTCACATAGTCTGTGAGGAGACTGATGTGGAATACTGAGCACCTGCTTGCCTTGTACGGTGGCGCTTGGGATAATCTGTTTGGGTCGATGCATCAAGTGGCCGTCATGTTTCATGTGAACTGGCTGGCTCTAGGCTAAGCGCTGTGTTTGGTAGGGTGTTGTTAAAGCCTTTGTTGTGTGAAAAGTGGAAAGCACTGTGATATTGGGATTCACTGGTCTGTGTTGCGTTACAAGAAATGTGAAAATTGTTTGCTTTTATACTTTCTCATGATCCTTTATGCTTAGTAAGAAATGTATTTGTTAGTTTTTTCCTGTACAAAATCTTACATTGTCAAAACGTATGAAATTGTTGTTATAAGCTGAAAGAGAGAAGCAAAGCTGCACAGTGGACCAAAAATAATGCAATAAAAATTCGAACTAGTGCAGCAGAAATAGATCGTTATTGCATTCAGTCCTGCGTAGCAATTGCATGTTCTTTTGAGCATTTAATAGCTCTTGTGTATGATTAGGTTTGGAACATGTTTGGAATGGCAGCAAATCTAGCAGGGTAATGTGGTTACTAGGCTTCTGCCATAAAAAGATTTAATCGTTCCTACACAATATTGCTCTGCCATGAAATTCAGTGCATAGGAGCTCAACATCAAATACGCTAGACATCACTCCAAAATGAGTTAAAAGTGAAGGAAAATAGGAGAGGAACTCATCAGCTTATGAATCTGGAATGATTTTGCAGGTTTATTTATTTATTTTTATTTTTTTAAATCTAACTGACTTTACATGTAAGCTCCACTACATCCCCCTCTCTCACAGCCTCACTTTCTCTCACAGTGAAATCAAGAATGCACTGAGCTCATTAATGTGAATTTTTTAATGTACGTTCAACTTAGAAAACATAAGGCATGTACAATGGGGGGGGCGAAACTTCAACAAAATGTTTTTTTAATTAGTTTAGTTATTTAGAATTGAAAAATGAACAGAATGCTTCATTTTAAAGTATTTAAAACAAAAAGTATATGTGCGATATTTTAAATAGTTAATATTCTGTTTCTAGGTCCATATTTATATATAAGCAAATTTGTGGGTCTGAAAAGATCCGATTTTCCTAAAATACCAATTTCTACTATTGTAGCAAGAGTAGACACTTTGATGGAGTTAAAAGGGATCATATAAAATGCATACTTTTTTTTTAACCTTATAGAGTCGATGCCAGCTTGTGTGCATGCACTCATTAAAGCAGAAAAAGAGACGTACGTACTAACAAACCCTGAAATTCATGCAAATATATCAGAAATTCTACTTTTCACTCAAGTTGTCACTGATTTGATTTGTTCTAAAATTTGTTGCATTAAATTAGATAAGAATGTACAATGATCACATTTTTAGACTCCTCTGAATATAGCCTAATTATTGTCGCTTAACTATTTATTTGCGATGGCACCAGAATATGTCCTCCGAAAGAATGGAGAAAAGATTAAAATATGTCTAAAACAATAGTGTCAAAATGAAACACTTTAAATAATAATAATGGTGAGGCACAATAATTATAATTTGGTGAAATCTCACACTGGACAACAGATGTGTTTCATACATAGATCACCAGGGGAAATTAGGACCCTTAAAATATTAGACAACTGCTTTATTAAAGGATTACATTGGAAATGCACTTTTTCGGTGGAATTACCTTAGAATCTACAATGAAGTTGTTTTTGTAATTGCTGCTGCCAACCAGAAGCTTCTTATTTCAGAGCGTATTACTCCGTCCATTACTCTCCTTAAAACTGACAGGATGGAGATGTACATTTTGCTGACTTGCAGCTCAGTTATAATTTCATTTCATTTACAGCAATTTGAGAAACATCCTAATCCAGAGCAACTTGCATTTATATATCTTGTTTATATATCTGTGCGCATGAGGATTAAGAGCATTGATCAAGGGCCCAGCAGCGGCATTTGATATTTTAAACACTGAGCTACCCCTGCCATGTCCTGGATAATTTGGTTGTTTATTGGGATTTTTAAACAGTGAATCATGAGCAGAGAAAAATAATTATCGCACCATCTCAATGATTCGAAAAAGTAGAGCTTTCGAATGGGGGGAAAAAGATAAAAATGCAGTTTGTGCTCTGAAAAAGTCACTGCGGACTAACTGTGAACCTGCGACACTGTAACCCTAATTAACGTTGTTGTTGTTGCTGTTGTTGTTGTTAGATGATTAATAAATCCTGCTGTAGATTCATATCAAAGCAAACACTGCTCTTTTTGTTACATCCCAGGCTCTTTCAGTCTTATTAAAATGTTCCACTCTGTGGTGGGGTCTGTGTCCTGCTCCAAGCATCTACTCTCTTTCCTACTCCAGGAGCAGGTGGCACAGGTGCTGCCGGAGCCAAACCATTTATTTCCCCTTCCCTTCTGTGTAATCCATTACTGTAAACTCCCAGGCCTTTTGCACAACCCCTGTGAGCCGCTTCTCCAGTCTAATTTAGGGTGAAATATTTAACATAATATTTGCACTTATTTTCCAGCTACTACGTCTCTGTCACCAAACGCACCACCTATGCACTTAAGTAGTACACAAAAAAACAATGTCAAGGTGCTAATTTATTTTACAGTGATGGCACAGCAATGTACGACGCTTTCCACCGAATAACTGGCTTCAACATCTGCCTGAGATCAACAGAAGGCTTAAGGTCTTTAAAGCACTATTAATGGTGACAAGAAGAACGATTCTGCAGCCCAAGACAACCTGCTTTAACACGGCTTCAGCTCACGCAGTGTGTGCGGAATTAACGTCACCCTATTAAATAAAACACAGTCCCCAAACCTGCTCTATGAAGAAGAGGAAGAAATCTGTTTTTCACAGTTTCTGCTTTGAGGAAAGCGAGATTTTCATAACTGGGGCAGTTTGTGTGGATTGATCAAATGTTCGCTGATTTCAAGTGAACTAGATTTCAAAACAAACTGAATAGCACGCAGGTGCAAGTGATTAGCGCTTTAGTCTTTCATGTGCCTCTAAAGTACGCTCGTAGTTCCCCAATGAACGTCGACAGGCGCATAAGTGGTGGCATTTGCAGAGCTATTCTGTGAGCTTTTAATATTTGCCCATTCACACTGAGTAATTGACATATCTTTCTGCAAAGACTTGCCACACTCAATATTCCTAATTACTCCCAGTGAGTTGGTTTTGGGACGCGGTTGAGAGATTTTGCGTTTTGCTCCATTCGTCGCCAGCGCATGGCTATGTGTTATCAGCAGTTGGAGCTTAACAGATGGTGACCCAGTGAGTGATTTAAATAAGTCACTTATAAACGTTTCCGCCACATGATAAACGCTCAGGCCATTGAGGCAAAGGCTTAGAGATTAAAAAAAAATTTTTTGAATGAGAACTTTGTTTATTCATTTAGAAAGTTGTTCAATAATATTTTTACCTATATTTACCTTTATGTGGACATATTTTATACATTTCTTGAGTAGTGCTTCTTTTACCGCACTTTTACACATTTAATAGGTGTATACTGAAATATGGCTGATGGGTTTAGTGATTCTGGTACTGATTTGTTGATTCATGCTGAAGTTTCATTATTCCTGTTCCGTATTAAAGAGAAATCTAACAGAAATAGTGGAAACACAAATGCTGGACTAAAATTTCTAGAATGTACTGCACCTCTATCTGACTCAGTTGAAATG
The DNA here is from genome assembly GCA_039654325.1 of Tandanus tandanus. NCBI lineage: Eukaryota > Metazoa > Chordata > Actinopteri > Siluriformes > Plotosidae > Tandanus > Tandanus tandanus. Next base: position 34,413,841 of record JBCNYH010000026.1, read on the forward strand.
ATAGAGTTGAAGGTGATATTCGTTTTGAAATTAAAGCTTTGGATGCTAAACTGTTCAGGAAGAGAGTACAGAAGATGATGTGAGAGACAGAGACAGAAACACGGTACTGCTATCGTAAGGAAGAGATTCAGTCCCTCTGCAGTTGCTGATGCATAATATGACTGCAAGTTGTACCTCATAATTTCCAAGCATGGCCCTCAAACTGTAATTCCTGTTCAGGGCAATCCAATCAACTTCGAGTTCCGCAAGTGACATCAAAGAATCATGGCTGTTCATATCATCAGCAGTATACACAGCATGGTAGCTTGTTTTAATCTGTAACACTGAAAATATAATTTGCTGTTTTGAGGAGGAAAATATATGTGCCAACATCTTGCGGAATAGCTTGTGAAACAAAAGATGGACATGAAGGAATCAGTGCTTTTTTTTCTTTCCTTTTGCACCTCAAATGCACATCTCTGCAACTTTTCGAGGTAAGTCCAATGCTGCATTATAGCAGGTAGAAGAACAGTATTATGAGTAATGCTGACCAAAGTGATGATGGACTAACTTGGATACCAAAGGAGGTTGAACCCAAAAAGCCAACTCAAAAATTAGAATTAAATTTTTAACAAATCTCATGTGTAACTTGTTATATTAATTTTTTTCTGGACAGTTGGTACACTGAGTGTCTTCAAATGGAGACTGAAGGTCTGCCTCTTCTGGAAGTACTTCGAATAGCACTTTGACTATTTATTATTACATTTATCTTTTTTTTTTTAATTTCCTGCTAACAAAGTTTTGACTGATGGTGTTCTTAGCCTGGATTCTAGTGGACCAGTATCAGAATGTATTCACTGATAGTAATGCCAAAGCACTTATGTAAGTCGTTCTTTAAGTGCATCTGCCAAATGCCATAAATGTAAATGTGTTCTAGTCTACATGTTGATTGTACATATTGATATCCAGGTTGTATAACCAAAAGTGTATTATTATTATTATTATTATTATTATTTTTACTTTTTGTTATAAAATGCCCGCTGTGTGATGTCTGATACCAAGCATTGATGTATAAGTGCATCAGAGGACCTACAGAAATTATGACCGGGTTGGAACCTCTGGTTCTTCATGCAGTGTTGCATGATTTTTAAGAAGACCTATGTACTTCCTGCCTTGCCTGCATTGGCATGGCGACCCTGTTGGCAGGAGTCATACCTCAGCGGAGGTTTTGGCCAGCGGGCTGTTCAGCCCTGCCAGAGGTTTTTCATCTTGCCTCTCAGCAGGACTCCCCCCCAGTAATACTTGTTTACAAACACATGGCCTGCTGAGAGCTTCAGCCTGGCACTGAGACCAGGTCAGACTGGAAACAGTGACCTTTCCTGCTCATGCTAAAACCGCACACACAGCATGCTAACTTCAATTAAATTACATGCAAGTGTCTGCCTGAAAGAGCCTGGTTAAAAAAAAACAGCACTGCCTGCAGTCAGTCTTGTGCCACCAAAGAGAAGAAAAATCTTCTAATAGAGTGTACACACAGCAGGATGCATGTTAGATAAAAGCGATTAATTGAGGTTGCTGCTAGCGTGCAATCGTGCGATTTCTCTTACTGAAAATAGGAACGTTAACACATTTAGGTGTACATTTAAGTGTGGAATCAGTGACATGCCTCGCTGTTTGGCGTTAGCAGCTCCCTCTCTGGCAGCGGTGCAGTGTTAACAGATTTGCGCACTGCAGAATGGCAACACTTCCCAATCGGAGCTATTAATCAGGGCACCATCACACTTCCTCTGCCACACTTCCTCTAGTACCGACGTGTTCCATCTGCTAATGAGAGCATCTAGGAGACGTTGCCACGCTGAGTGCACAAGGATTTTGTTTGCAATTGATTTATTTGAGTTCACTTTGTGCACCAAAATTTGCGGGATCATTTACATAACTTTTGAATTATTAATTATGTTTAATTTGATAAATCGGTGTATTTTCCTTTATGAAAGGTACTTTATCAAATGCACCTAATCAATCAGAAGCATATTTCTTTGTAGGTAGCACAAAGTTTTTAAATAAATGATTACACAATCTCAGCATTTATAAAGATGTTAGATATAATTTTCTGAACAGTTCATTAATTTATTAAAATTATATCCCCATTTCATGCGTACAAAGTTATTGTTCTTTGCTTTAACCCCAACTCAGATGCAGCTGTTTTTTGCTTCCTGTCATTCCGTCATTAGAAATATAGATCAAAATTCCCTTGGAAAGCCTTAAAGCTTATTGTGAATCAATAAGTCAAAGGAACTACGTCTCCTGTCTGACTGAAAGTCAACCATTTAGCAGTCTGTCAGACTGTTTAAGTAGCCCAGCCACCCTCCACAAAGCAGCTTTCTGCCTGCCAGCCTGCAGATCGGGTTGCCAAGTATTCTGTTTCAGGCTTTTAAGATAGGAATGATTATAGTTTTGTCTGGGTGAAAGAAGGGATATGGTTACTCTTTGTTTTCAAGAGGCGAGAAGACTTTTCTTTGCTACACCTATCACTGAACCCTATTGAGCTCTAAATGCTGCCCCGGTGCAGCCAGGTTACTATATCGGCACCTCTGGGATCATTTGAACATGCTTAAATAATATTTATCTCATGGCTACAGCCTGACACTTCTGTTCCTGAATCCACAGCTGGCTCACATTTCTGTTTTTGTGTATAGATAGGTGGGGGTAGGGTTGTGTGTGGAGGCCACACCGTATGGTTTTGTTAGGGCAGTAAAAATACAAAAATGAGAACACGTGAGGATGTACAATTTATTATTAGTGGCTACTGCAAACTGTAGATCTCTTAGAATGCATTTACTATCTTGTGGTTTAAGTCTGAATTAAATCCTGCTGCATTTGCCCCTCGGGGTAGTCAGAGAGTGCCTGTCTGAAGGGGGTGGTTTCAAGTTAATGACAAATCTTTTTCTAGACTTTTTTATTATTATTATTTATAACTACTTCCAAGCTTTTTTTAATGGCAGATATTTTTTCTAATTAGATTTTTTTTTTTATCTGACAGTAGATTAAGCTTGAAGTGAAAAATATTCTAAAAACACGATGAATCATGCTCTATTTAATTTATAAGAAATAGTAGGGGCACCTTTAGCCTTGATTACAGTTCGTACCTGCAATGATATTATTGCTTCAGTTGGTCAGGCCGATTCTCAGTAACATTATTTGAAAATAAAATAAAGACAGCCGATTACCTGAATGTACTGAAAAACCTGGAAATCCCAAAGGGACTCTTTCTTCCCTAATTCTATGGTTGTAAAATTGGGGCTCAAATAGTGAAACTGTGGTTCATGAGGAATCATTTTCGATGAACTGGCACCACAGTGTTCTGATCTTAACCCTATTAAAGTCTTTGGGATGTGCTGGAGAAGACTTTATGGAATGGTTCGATTTTGCCATCATCAATTCAAGATGTCGGTGAAAAATGAACCCAACTATGGATGGAAATAAATGTTGTTTTGGTGCTTAAGTTTGTTGAAACAGTGCCATGGAAATTGTGCTGTATCCAAGGCTACAGTCAGGCCTAGCAGGGTACGCTAGCCCATACTGAAGATATTTACACTTGCTGTGCTATGATTTGCAGAATGATTTTTACAGTATACAAGCTAAAAACCAAAGGAAGAAATGTGATATGTTTGGTAAATTTGGACTGATGAACAAAGATAGAAGTGTTCAGCTCTGGTAAGCAGGGAGAAAGCTTCAGAGAGAGCAGTGCTGACTTGTTGTTTCTTTTCCTCGAGCGCTTTAATTGCTTTTGTTGGCAAATTGATTCACTATGGACAAAAACAAAAAGGGGACAAATGCTCACAGTTTTTCTTTCCCTTGTCTTTGTTCTGTGTACGATCAAGCTCACAGTCTCACTGTCAAATGGGATTCATAAAACTTTACAAACTAGTTATTTCTCTAATTATCTAATCATTTATTTGCTGCTGGCTGAGTTCTCTGTTCAGATGATTTTTATATGGATTCCGCACACTTGCAAAGGATGCTAATCCTTTTTATGTCTCTGTATCTCTCAGCAATGAAAGACGAGGACAAATGGAATAATAGGTATGCAAGCACATACAGAGTGCAGTATTCGGACATCTTATCAGAAATCTGCAGTTGAGGTGGTATATCTGACATGCATTCAAAACAGTTAAAATGCCAGCATAAACACAGTGACAGTACAGGTAAGATGACGGAGGGTGATTGAATAACTTTATGGATAGTTGTTTTCGTAGCATGCTCTATAAAACAATTTCATGCTTGTTAATGTTGATGCGGTGTATAGAGAGTAATGAGAAGTTTGTGATTGAAGACAGATTGTAACCGGATGCAGGATTGGTTTAATACATAGTAAATGGGGTGTGTAAACAGTGTCAGACCATGTCGTCTCCCAAAGCCATTTTCAATGCTGAACTCATTTCTCATCAAGCAGCTGAAACTAAAGTGTGTGTTAAAGCACCTTATCTAATTGTCTTCACCGCTCATGTACGGAATATTTTACAACATAGACTTTATTGTTCATTGTGAAAGCATGAATGAAATACAGGTTTTGCCTCTTGGCTATGTTACATAATCTTAGCATGCACAACTGTTCAAGAATGAATAAGAATGAATTATTATGAATGAATAACATTGTAGAGCTAAACGATATGGCGGATACCAAAATGCCCTTCTTGATGCTTTATTTCTTATGGCTTTATGGATAAATATATTTTTACAGAATTTATGGATAACAAAAAGGAATGAGTATTATGTAGACATTGTTATGAATTGATGTGGAGGCTGTGATTGCTTTGATTACAAACTCTTAATAAAAAGTAAAAAGATACCCTTAAAATCCTCTTGTAAATCTGTACCATTACAAGACTTTTTATGCAATTACTTAATATTGCATCACACCTTTCCATTGCTTCAAAGGTATTTTCCACCTGGATTGAGGAGTCAACACAAATACTACCCTTATCTTTTTCTCTTCAGCTCCATCTCCCATCACTGTGGTAAAAAGAGGAAAGACTGCGAAGAACAGCATCGCCATGTCCTGGCAAGAACCTGATAGACCCAACGGCATCATCCTGGAGTACGAGATCAAGTACTTTGAGAAGGTGATTACAGAAGGATGATAAGCTCCATGCAAGAAAGAAAGTGTGCTGATATAAATAAGCTAGATACGATTCATTTCCTTATTGGTATGTCGGCATAAGGACAGGCAGATTTACTTGTAATGGTGTGAGATGGATGTGAGTGAAATATATGTGTTTTAGCTGTAACCTCTGAGCTGAAATTAGCCCGAGTCGAGATTGGTAACAAGATTGTGTTTGTTCACTAGTACCATGGCTTCACACCCAATAAGCCACGGAGTCACATGACATCCATCTCACCTGTTTTGCACCTGAAGCAGATACTCATCACATTTTCTTTGCAGTCTCTTTTTGTTGTGTACTTTTTAACAAGCCAAGTTGTCTCCTCACTAAATATGCAACCGAATCTAAGAAAGTTTGTGTAAACTCTTTTCTTAATGGACTGCACAGGTTCATGTTTAGAAAACTGGAGTTGCTGAACTACGTCCAGATTTTCCTCATATGTTGCGTGTCACCACAGATTTAGTCCAGTTAGTAAAATAACAAATAGATGTTTTATTAGTTGTTCTAAATCTGTAGTTAATTATCTTTAAAATAATCAGCGATTTGTTAAATTTGGTGCAGGCAATCCAGAGAACTTAGCAAAGGTTTAAGGTTTCATTTTTATTTAATTTTCCGAACCACTTGATCCTTTATTAGGGTTGTGAGGAGGCTGGCGCCCAGCCCAGCTGACTTTGGACGAAAGCTTGGAACACACTGAACAGCTCGCCAGTCCACCCCACGGCCAACACACACACACAACCATTCACACTCACACTTAGGGGCATATATGAATATACCATTCGCCTAATGTGCATGTCTTTGGACTGTGGGAGGAAACCCATGTGAGCATGGGGAGAAAATGCAAACTCCCTACAGAAACACCCTCACTGGGCATGGGGCTTAAACCCACATCTTTCTTGCTGTGAGGTAGAAATGCTAACCACTTACATGCTGCATGTATGTTCAGAGAATATCAGACGTGAATTTTGATGTGGAAATTGAAATTAATGCATAGCACACATTTATAGGGCAGGATTTTTATGTAATTTTATTTGGCATATAAAGTCATATTAGACTTGCAATAGACACCCAACCTGTTTAGGGTGCAACCCCTCATCTGTCCTGAAGTCAGCTGGGATTTGATCCAGCTTCCCCCATGTCCCTGATGGATAAGCAGTATAGATAACAAATAGATAGATAAAGTCATATTTAAAGGTTATTTCCACAGTATAATATTGGATTAATTATTGATTAAGGAATGTATTCATGAAAAAAATAGAAGAACAGTATGATTTTTTTTATGCACTCTTATTTTAAATCGCTGATGAACTTCATCATTGGTCTGGTTATGTGGTGACATGCCTCAGTTCTGCTACAGTACTTTTGACTGCTCTGTTTAATATACTGAAGTACTTAGCTGGGTAAATATCTGTATCACTTTTCATTAGTTATTGAATCCTAGTTAGTAAAATTTCCATTAAAAAGAAAAGCTCAGAATTTTTTACCAGTCATAATTTGACATCCACATACTAAAGTTTGCCTGCCCACCTACCACCCTAAAACCATGAGGCTAAATGAAAGCATGTTCAGTGCAGTGATGTGACAGGCAGCATGGTGAGCTGTGGAGACAGGTCTCCCTTTGGCGACAAGGCTCACAAAAAGGCTGAAACCAGACCTGGCCTTGATGCATGGCTCAGATTGCTGCTCACATCGTGGCTTTGGCCGGCTCCACTGCTCAGGCCATTTAAAGAGACAATCGTGCTTAAAGCAGCTCAGCCTCCTGCATGACCTCAGCACAGTGGTCTGATCTGGGAAACACTGATATGAGGCACTTGAAAAAGAAAAGTGCCCCTTCCCCTAATGGATAGAGTCGTCACCACATAGCTCTACCACCATGCATCCAATCAGCATGAAAGTGATCCTACACCACAGACACACTTACACATTCACAGACAACGCCTCTCATGGGACATCAGAATGCTTCTATCTTTCTTTTATTTATCCCACCACCATTCTGTTTTGCTCTACCCAATTTTCTCCATCACTGGTAACAATTCTACTCTTCCTGTTTCCCGAAGGATCAAGAAACCAGTTACACTATCGTCAAGTCAAAAGAGACAGAGGTTGTTGTGGACGGGCTGAAGCCATCCTCAGCCTACATCTTTCAGATCAGAGCTCGCACCTCGGCAGGCTACGGAGGCTTTAGTAGACGCTTTGAGTTTGAAACTAGCCCTTACTGTAAGTTACAGTACTTAATCAAGCACTGTTATGATACATTCATTCATTAAACATCTCATCAATCACAGAATTGTCATATAAATGAAGCTAATGATTGATTAGTGTATGCACTCTGTCCACACCCCATTGTATACCGTAAAATAAAATCAGTTAATATTTAAAAGAGACATTTTTAGATGCTTGGATGTAAATGTAGAGTTCGAGTTGAGAGGTGTCAAGCTGATAGCAGTCATGACTGTGAGTTTGTGCCCCTCGTCATTTAAATTTATATTCACCACATGTGGTAGATGTTCTTATCCAGACTGACTTACAGAAGTGCTCTATTTATTTACTTGGAAAACATCTCCTTAAGCAAGTGCAGATTGGTTTGAGTTTAAAGATACCAGAACTGGCTGACTCGGGTATCAGCAATGATACATAAATAAATATATTTAACAGATTATTCGTGCTCACATCTCTTGCCTCCCTGTAGTGTCTGCCTCCAGAGATCAGGGCCGTGTGCCCGTCATCGCTGTGGCTGTTACACTAGGCATCATCCTGCTGGCACTTATCACCGGGTTTCTGCTCAGTGGCAGGTGAGAATGATTGATTTTTGTTGCTCAGCTTGGTTGAGAAATTCCAGTTGGTGTTAAGAGATCTGGGTGGTGTACAAAAAACTTTTCAACATTTTTACATGTTTTTTAATAGAGAAGTATTAATATGCAGAAGATAAATAGTGCATAACACAACAAGGCTATGGTATAAATCATATGTACATATATAAATAAATTTATATAATTGAGGCAGAAAAATTATTTCATTTCAAATAATTTATAGGACTGATACACAGTAATCAGTCAAACTGCTTCACATACTGTATGATATTTTACTTGCATGTGTACGTCTCTGGGAAGCACGGTGGCATAGTGGTTAGCAGGTCCGCCTCACAGCAAGAAGGTCCGGGCTTCAAGTCCCAGGCTTGGCGAGGGTGTACCTGTGTGGGGTTTGCATGTTCTCCCTGTGCTTGTGTGGGTTTCCTCCAGGTACTTTGGTTTCCTCCCACAGTCCAAAGACATGCACATTAGGCTAGTTGGTTGCTCCAGATTGCCCCTGGATGTGTGTGTTGGCCCTGCGGTCTGTCTGGCGAGCTGTTCAGGGTGTACCCTGCTTTCATCCAGTGTCAGCTGAGATAGGCTCCAGCCTTACCTCGCACCTAATAGGATTAAGCCGTTTGGCAAATGACTGAAGGAGTGAGTGTATGTCTCTGCTTCTAATTATTATATCCAGCGTTGTGTTGAAAAATATGTATGTCTCACTGTTGGATTTGTAACAGCAGCTGAGAAGGAAGGGGCAATTTGAGAATATCCTATTTCACACATACATCTCAGGCCCAGTGTGCTCACAGGAGATACTAATAATCACCCATGCGCCTGTCATGATAACTACTGACATAAGACTGATGTAAATAGCAGGTGTAAGACATGGAAAAGGAAGTTAGTTGAATTTATTATGCCTGAGATGTTTTTTTTTCATGTTTGTCACAGGTTTTGTTATTAAAGATTCATCTTTTGTCACAGAATAAGACGAAGAAATTTCCCTCTAGAGGACTGAGGTCCAGAACTAGGATCTGATTGGAAAGCTGCTTGTCTTTCTCTTGCAATCATTGTCCTTTTTCTTTTGGCCCTCTGCCCTTGAACAGTGCTGCAGCCCTTAATTCGATGCTGTCAAGTCCTTGGCGAGATTTATGCCAGCCACTGGAGGAGCACCACAAAAACACACAGTAGGAACAGGCAGAATTTCTAACGAGCCTTCACACCACCACACAAGAGGCAGCCCTGATTGTTTAAGCAGGTGCCGTGTAACAGCTCAAGGACGGAGCATGGTGAAGCAATTACTCCTGAGCTATATCGTCGTACCATTTTCACCCCAGCCTTGACACACAACTGACCTTTAATGTCCAAGGTATTGCTTGGAAGCCCACAGTGGTGCAGGAAGCTATCAGAGTAGTTAATAGCCTTTTTTGGCCTCATGAATGAACTACATTACATTAGTTGAGACCGTTACAGCAGGTAATGTTGAACCTGAGCAGTCAGACAGCCTGGGAGGAATCAGTGACACATTCAGCCTGTCAGTGGAATACTGATATCACAGTTTGCTGTGCAATTATTAACTGTGCCTTGTCTTGTGGAAAAGTAAAACTTTTCATTTTCTGGGTCTGTCAGTTCTGCTTACATTAACGTGTCTATCAAATCACCTAGCATTCGTGCACGAAATATTGTTCAGAGAAGCAGAATCTTTATACATAGTTAGCCAGCTCAAACTGTGACCTTCCACCAGAATTCATATCACATGCCATTATTTTGTTGTTTTCATTTAAAAAAAAATTAGTTTCAATCTGTTTGCCAGCTCTTCACTATCACACAGCTATTGACAGGAAAGTGTAAAAGCTAGTATGTGCTCTGAAACCCGTAAAGCCACCACAGCATCCTTTAGAGCTGCTACTTGTAGTACATCACAGCACAGACAAACACACTCAGCGGAAAGCATACAAGAGCTCACAGGCACCTGTGATTGGTTAATGTCTCTCTGCTTGGCTAGTGTCAGCCTCGCAATTTCCTGATGATAGGATGAAAGCTTTTTTTGTGGAACCACTCGCACCAAATTCTGAAGCATGTTGGCCAAAGTGCGCACCGTCAGTGGTTTAATCAGATGTGGATGCTAAATGTTGAGTGTACTATTCAGCTAGTCAGCAGCCATATTCATCTTAGTAGTCTGTGCACTCCTACCTGGGGTCAGAGCTGGATAAACCATGGAGGATTACAGAAATACTTTCTTCAGCAAAGCACCCATCAGAGACCAATCAACAACACAACACTACACTAATCTCTCCAGCTCAGAAAGAGGAAAAGCCCCTTTTAATTTGGAAAAGGAAAGGAGACGCAGTTAAGCATATTTTTGTGCTAGCAATGAATTAGTAGGAGTTTTTGATTCACGCTTTAAACAGAAAAAAGGAACTGAACTAAATGTGAAGCAAATGTCCTGGTTCTAGGTTATTCTAGTTTAATTCCAGTTTGTTAATTCTGCATATCTGTATTAAATTTCAATTTTGCAGATGCAGTGCTTAAAGGTGAAATTAAACCCAAACTTTATAAAAGCTTACATACATTGTGTAAGTCTTTGCACATCAAAACATTACAATAATCTTTGTTTGTGTGTGTGTGTGTGTGTGTGTGTGTGTGTGTGTGTGTGTTTTATTGGGGGGGGTGTAAATCCACACACGGGGGCATCACATCATTCACGTGTATGCGACGGTAAATATGGAAGCTATTTGCTTATGAATAAACATCAGTATGTATCATGTGTGCCTCTAAAGGGGTGCATGCTTCTCTGATGTATGTATTATGTTTAGATGTGCCTAGTTTTATTTTATTCAGAAGTTCACTAGTTTATATCTGATTTGTTAGTTCAAAATCGGTATATTGTTATTTTTGCCATTAACTTGCCTTATATGAACTGATGGATTCATGACCTATTCTTTTGACATCACATTGCCGTTTCGAAACTGTAAATAAAAACCACCTGTTAATGAAAATTATACATATGTTCATGTGTAACAGGAGAGTTTGGAAGGCTTGCCTTTCATTTCCCTTTAACAAATTTATTAAAACACCTGTAAAGAGAAATACAATTTGTTTTTTATCCATGGATTCACATATTGGGAAAACAAAGACCCAAATGTTAATTTAAACAGTGTGGATGTTATTTAAATTTAAAAAAAAAAACTATTTGGAACAGTGCTTTGTGCTGCACATGTCCAAGGGTTGTGAGAGGAGAGAGGTTGTGTTTACTTCCTAAAGCCTCCCAAACACACACACATTTACAGTGCCTCACTGACTGAGTGAAAAACCTGGTGTGTGTGTGTGTGTGTTCGTGCACACATGCTGAAACCCAGATAAAGCCATTACCTGCTTATCTGTTGTCTCTATCACCGATCTCTCTCTGTCCACTAGCAGCTCTTATACATGTCAGAGCAGATTCGGTTAGCAGCTCTGCATCCAAAGAGAATAAAGAGTGGAACAAATGGGAGAGATAGAGAGAGTGATTATAAGATTTTACAAGCAGGGCATGTCTCTGTGTGTATTTGCACACCATTTTCAACTGTGCTCTCTTTGCCAGGCGCTGTGGCTACAGTAAAGCAAAGCAGGATCCTGATGAGGAGAAGATGCACTTCCACAATGGCCACAGTACGTTACCACAGAAAAGCACATACAGATGTTGTTTTGCCTTATCAGTAGTGCAAAGTGACTTAATTTTCGTTTGCTTAATTCTTTGCAAAGTGACTTTTTTTTTTTTTTTTGCATGTATATAGAGGACATTTAGTTATTTCATATTTCCAGCTCTACTGGTGGCTTTTACACCTGAGCCTACTGGCTCTTCAGGCCGGAGCTTAACCTGGTTGCCGTAGCATGAGGTGACTAGGATGGGATGCTAGTCCACTACAGGTTACTTTTCAGTGTTTTTATTGGCACCCATTTGTACTGCTATGTGGACAGAGGCACACTTGTGGTTAAGGACCTTGCGCAGGGGTCGTTGCACAGTGGGGGTCTGCCGGCAATTCAAAATCACAACCTTTTGATCATGAGCCCAGCACTAGCCACTGCACCACCACCTCTAGGCACTCAATAAACATGAAACATGCACTATTAATGTAACAAATACTAATTAAAATATTTCTGATCTTTTGAGATTTTAAAAATGTGTGAATACAGTAAAGACTGAATGTCTCCCAGATGATCACTGCTAATTCATTGTACATTTTAACATAATAGTCTTCTGAAATATGGGCCAGTGGTGGCTCGGTGGTAGGGTGCTGTCTTACTGATCCGAAGGTCGGAGGTACAAGCCCCACTATCACCAAGTTGTCACTGCTGTCCCCCCAGTGCAGCTAACTGGGTTATCAGAGGCCAGCCATGTCTCTCACTGTCTGTGGTGAGAAGCATGTAAAAGAACCATTGCTGTTGTTCGTAAAGAGTAGGCCATTGGATTGCATTTTTCTGCCCTGTGACGGCCTGGCTAGCTGTCCAGGTTGTACTCTGCCCTCACCCAGAGTCAGTTGACATGAGCACCAGCCTCCCCAGGACCCTAATTAGGATTTAGCGGTTCAGAAAATGAATGAAGTATGCCCAATGCTCCATCTCTGTGCCACATGATAGTATTAATTCTGACTTGAGAGCTTGATTTATGCCCAGTTTTAGCAGATCTCCTTTCCCTCACGCTCTCTTACATAGCCCCTGTTCAGAAAACCCTTTAAAGTGATGAGTGTATGTTGTATTCTTCTTTTCTTTATTTGTTCTTTTCCTCTCTTTCGCTTTCCTCTTAGTCAAGTTCCCTGGAGTGCGTACATATATTGATCCTCACACCTACGAAGATCCCAACCAAGCTGTCCACGAGTTTGCAAAGGAGATTGATGTCTCTTGCATTACAATAGAGCGTGTGATAGGAGCTGGTGAGTGAGAAAACACACCAAATGTGGAGTGAGTGACTGGAAAATGGAAGGCTGCTTTGAGATTTCACATCATTTTTGTATACAATAAACAAGATGATGCTTTTGGTTTATTGTATCATAAAGTCAAGGATATACATAAACTTGATATAGAGCTGGAGCCAGAACTTGCAATAAAAATAGTCTGCACGTAACTCAGTGGCATAAAGTAGACACGTGAAAACAAAAATGGCTTGGTGCTGATACCGATATATCTTGCACTTTCTCTCTTTCAAAGTGTAAGCACACCTTAACTTGAAAAGACATTTTCAGCTATCCACCTCTGTCTTGTCCTTGTTGTTGACTGTGTCCTGTTTGGCAGGTGAGTTTGGAGAGGTGTGTAGTGGGCCACTGAGACTGCCAGGAAAAAGAGAGATTGTAGTAGCTATTAAGACTCTGAAAGCAGGGTACACTGAGAAGCAGCGACGTGACTTCCTGGCCGAGGCAAGCATCATGGGCCAGTTTGATCATCCTAACATCATCCACCTGGAAGGCGTGGTCACTAAAAGTAAGCGTATTTGCATTTATCCATATAAATCCGATGTATAATGCTTCAAAGATTGTTAATGGGGGTAGCACGGTGGCATAGTGGTTAGCACATCCGCCTCACAGCAAGAAGTTCCTGGGTTCGAGTCCCAGCTCAGGCATTCCTGTGTGGAATTTGCATGTTCTCCCCGTGCTTGAGTGGGTTTCTTCCGGGTACTCCGGTTTCCTCCCACAGTCCAAAGATATGCACATCAGGTTAATTGGCTGTTCCAAATTGCCTATAGGTGTGGGTCTGAATGGTTGTGTGTGTTACCCTGCAATGGTCTGGCAAGCTGTTCAGGGTGTACCCCACCTATGCCCAGTGTCGACTGAGAACTCTGCATCCCTAATGGTAGGGTTAAGTGGTTCAGCAAATGAGTGAGTGAGTGAACAAGTGAGTGAGAATGTTAATGGACCCATTATATCTGAATCTTTTTCAAATGTATTTTGATTTGCTACAGTACTGTCTGAAAAGTGTGTTGTGGATCTTTAAAGAGGCAGTTTGTAAAGTGTACAGAGTATCTCTTTAATTAAATTTTATTTCATCAAAAAGTGTTGAGGGTTTTTTTTTTTTAGATGAGTCTTTCATCCATTATGCTAAAAGTAATGTGAATGCTTTATTGTTTCTACTCCCTTAAGGCAAGCCAGTGATGATCATTACAGAGTACATGGAGAACGGATCTCTTGACACCTTTTTAAAGGTGTGTGTTTCCCTTTCCTTTGACTTTAAATGTTCATTTAAATGAAGCCGAATTTTCTGCCTTTATGTTCTTCTCTTTTATCTGTATCACTGTGAGCATTTTGTGTTTGGAAATAGCTTGTTATAAGCTTTAGAGGCTTACAATACCAGTCAAAAGTTAAAGAACATCCCACTATGATTTTCTTTTTTACATCCAACTGTTTCATTTCAGAGAACACTGAGACATTAAATGGCATGAAACTGAAAAAATGAAAGTGTTATAAAACTTTTGACCAGTAGTGTAGAGTGTTTTTTTTATTTATTTTATTATATATTTTTTTAATTATTATTTTTTATGAACCTGGTTTTGTCCCAGGTAGCATGGTGGCATAGTGGTTAGCACAGCCACCTCATAGCAAGAAGGTCCTGGGTTCGAGTCCAGGGCTCTGCAAGGGCATTTCTCTGTGGAGTTTGCATGCTCTCCCTGTGCTTACATGGGTTTTTCAGGTACTTCGATGTCCTCCCATAGTCAAAAGACAGGCACATTAGGATAATTGGCTGTTCCAAATGGAATTCCTGAGATATATAAATGAACACACAATAAACAAGTTTGTAGTCAGTATTTATTTATACAAACATGAGTTTATGATACACAGCAATATGATAATTTTGTATTAGGAATTTATTTAAAGAAAGGTGTGAATATTTAACAGTTATTCTGTGACCACGAGTTGTGTATGAGCTCAAAACCCACAAGGCTTTACGCCGGAGCTTTAAGTGGGAGTGGAATAGCGGTTTTATTTTATTCTCTCAACTGGACGAAATATACCATTTTTCTTGTTATATTAAAATTATTGAATATTAAAATATATACAACCCCAGTGCAGCTAACTGGGTTATCAAAGGCTGGCCATGTCTCTCACTGTCTATGGTGAGAGGCATGTAAAAGAACCATTGCTGATTTTCGTCAAGAGTAGGCTGCATAGCCATCAGCATGTTTCTGCCCTGCAATGGCCTGGCGAGCTGTCCAGGGTGTACTCTCCCCTCGCCCAGAGTCGGCTAAGATGGGCGCCAGCCTCCCCGCGATCCTAATTAGGATTAAGCGGTTCAGAAAATGAATGAATGAATAAAATATATGCATACATTCTTACCGTAAAATAATATACATGAGGGCCAGTTAGCACAGAGCTAGCTGTTTCGCTGAAGGCCTGTCTAATTCTTACAAATCCTGCTAATATCTAATGATCTAGCATATAATAAACAGGATTTGTAGCAGCTGTATCTATATCATCATAATGACCTCAATTCAATGAACCGGTGAGTTTGTGTGTGTTGGTTCAGCTTTTTTTTTTTTTTTTTTTTTTTTTTTTTACTTCTACTGTGCTTATTAAGACACAGTGTAAACCAAAATATATTTTAAGTGTCTTCTAAAATATCCATCATTTGTATTCAATTACAGCAGGGTTAGTGTGCCAGAATGCTGTCTCGTCTTGTAAATAGCTGGAATGCTAAAAACGCTGTGAAAGTGTTTAAAAAAATCTATGAGTGTTAAGTTTTGGTTAACACTGAAGCAACACTTGTCAGTGAGATGAAGCTGATTTCAGAGCAAATTGGCCTGGTGTCTCTGATCATGCAAGTTTTTATTTATTTATTTTGTAACTTCCTCTCACATGTCAAATCTCATCTCTTAACCTGCAGAAGAATGACGGACAATTCACGGTGATCCAGCTGGTTGGCATGCTGCGTGGTATTGCCTCGGGCATGCGCTACCTCTCTGACATGGGCTACGTTCACCGTGACCTAGCCGCCCGCAACATCTTGGTCAACAGCAACCTGGTGTGTAAGGTGTCCGACTTTGGCCTGTCTCGAGTGCTAGAAGACGACCCGGAGGCAGCCTACACCACACGCGTACGTGCTGACTTGCACTATTCCACTAACCGGCTGACCTCCCTGCCATTAACCAGCACTCCACATCCATTTATGTCAGGGCAGAGCAGCCTCTAGCACACTCCTTCTCGATATTGCTTGCTTTTTGTCTTTTTTCAGTAGTGTGTATTAAACTAGAGTTCACCATTTCTCTGACAGCATTACAACAAGTGGTAGGAGGACATAACATTGTTAGGTGAATGTTTGTCTTTGCTATGATTCCATTGAGTGCAGCTCGGGGTCTACAGCAGAGCTTTAAGCTCCAGTCTGAATTTGCTATTAATAAACACAGATGTGAATGATGCTGGCTTTGAAAGAGAGATAATTAGTAGCTCAGTGTCAGCGGCTGTAATTCGGCTGATTATTATTTCCCCTTTCCACCTTGGCATGTCACAGTGGTGTGTGTATGTGTTTGTGTGTGTGCTTGTTTGTGTGCGAGCACACTAAGGAGCAGCAAATTGAGATGTACTTCACTAATAGGTTCTGAGAGCTTCAGAATGGCAGACGTCCATGTGCAGCATTCTTCCTATTACCACATTTACCCACTTGACACACTCATTTTCCCAGCTGTGAATAGAAAGTGTTAGAGAAGTGTTTATAAAGATGCTTTGACAAGGAATGCTTCTGATAAACATTACTCTGTTTGTCATTCAGGGAGGGAAGATTCCCATCAGATGGACAGCACCAGAGGCTATCTCTTACAGGAAGTTTACCTCAGCCAGCGATGTATGGAGCTATGGAATCGTCATGTGGGAGGTGATGTCATACGGTGAAAGACCCTACTGGGAGATGAGCAATCAAGATGTACGTGTATTACCTAAGTGTTCTGTAAGGCTGTCATAGCATACTGGAGTTATCCCATGAAAGAACCAACTGTTAATAAAACACATTATTTAAATAAATAAAATTAATTAAGTATAAATAAATAAAATATTTCCATTGTATAAACATACAAATTAGGTAAGAAGTGAATATTTAGACATTGTTCACATCTGCTGGAAGGAGAGTTATTAAACAGCATTTCTTTAGATTTCAACATTAGAGATTTTCTGTGTAAAGCTGCTCTTGTGTAATCGTGCTGCAGTGTCTTAAATATGCATGTGTTCAGGATGTAAATGATTTGCTTTAGGAATTAATTATAATAAATTTTAAACCTCTATATACATGCAGGACAGCACAGTGGCTTAGTGGTTAGCACGTCCGCCTCACAGCAAGAAGGTCCTGGGTTTGAGTCCCCGGCTCGGCAAGGGTGTTTCTGTGTGAAGTTTGCTTGTTCTCCCCATGCCTCATGGGTTTCCTCCATGTAGTTTGGTTTCCTCCTAAGACATGCACATCAGGCTAATTGGCTGTTCCAAATTGCCCCTAGGTGTGGATGTGAGTGTGAATGGTTGTTTGTACATTGCCCTGTGATGGTCTGGCAAGCTGTTCAGGGTGTACCCCGCCTTCGCCCAGTTTTGGCTGAGATAGGCTCTAGACTTCCCCCGACCCTAATCGTACAATTAAGCAGTTTGGCAAATTAGTGAGTGACTGAGTGAGTATAGTTATGCAGTATAACTAGTGGGTTTTTTTTTTTTATCTTGATATATGCTCTGAATCTTTTTTCCACATTTCTGTATTCTTGAAGAGATACACACCTCACAATTCTCACAATAACTACAACATGCAAATCGGCAGCTTATTAATTTTCCAAATAATTTGCAGCAAACATGGACAATTTAATCGGTGTATTCTGTTTAAAAACATACCAAGCCTACGTGCTTTACAACCATGCAGATCGTCTTAGTGTACGATGAATTCTGTGCCAAGTCTTTGGTGAGAACTGACTACCAATTATTCATCCACCATGGAGATGTTAATTGTTTTCCTGAGCCATTTTAGCTGTGTGTGTGTGTGTGTGTGTGTGTGTGTGTGTGTGTGTGTGTGTGTGTGTGTGTGTGTGTGTGTGCGAGCGCGAG
>JBCNYH010000026.1:34447708-34458887 GCA_039654325.1 Tandanus tandanus
GCTGACGGCTATGCAGCCTACTCTTGACGAAAATCAGCAATGGTTCTTTTACATGCCTCTCACCATAGACAGTGACATTTGATAACCCAGTTAGCTGCACTGGGGGAACAGCAGTGACAACCGGCTGATAGTGGGGCTTGAACCCCCGACCTTGGGATCAGTAATCCAGCACCCTACCACCAGGCCACCACTGGCAAATAAATATCACTTCATGACATAACAATTATGTTTACTGGAAATCATAGCTTATTTAATAATTGATAATGCCATTTTGTAGACCAATTCAGTTTGTGAACTTAGGAAAGAACGCATTTTCAAAGCCTATGCAGATTTAGTTACAGAGATCAACTTATAAGATGGTTTCAGCTACCAAGAGCTTTTCTCATGGAGCTGTGCAACACCTTGAGCAGGCACCGTGGGCCCATACCCGACACTGCAACCAGGCACCACCAGATGTTCAGGTAATGACTGCTTTTACCCCTCCCACAAGTCCTAGAGAGTATAAATCTACAGCAAAGACAATATATTAAATTCCCCTATCCTGAACATAAACATAGTGGATTTCATGAATGGATCAATGGATTTCATTTTGCTGCTGCTCTAACTGATATTATAGGCTCAGTAGATTGCACCCACTCCCAATCGATTCCCATACCTCAACCATAAACAGTAACACTCAATTAATGTCCAAATCACCTGCGACTCCCAGAACCATCTGTAAAATGTGGTTTCCCGTTTCTCAGGCTTTTATATTTAAAATGATGGGCAGTGGTGGCTTAGTGGTTAAGGCGATGGGTTACTGATCCGAAGGTCAGTGGTTCAATCCCCACTATCACCACTGTTGGGCCCTTGAGCAAGGCCCTTAACCCTCAATTGCTCAGTTGTATAAAAATTATAATTGTAAGTCGCTCTGGATAAGAGTGTCTGCCAAATGCTGTAAATGTAGATGTGCTGCATTCAGAGATCAGGGATATGTGCTGGATACAGTACATCAATTTACTGAACCAATACAGTATATATTTAAAAAAATATACAAAAAATGTAACCACAGGTAAGATGCTTTACACACCAGAGAAGGTGGGATAGACAGTCATTGCAGTTGCTAGCATCTCACGCAATTGGCAATTTTTTTTCTTGGCCTCTGATTTTGGGTGAAACCACTTTTTTATTTCTCCATTATTCACTCTACTGAATATAAAACCTCATTTGGAATTTCCCTCCTGCACTATTTCAGAGGAAGTAAAATTCTCCCACCTGTTAGATTCAGGCGCTCCCATGGATTTGCAGGCACGCGCTTTCAGTTTATGAACACAATGGGATTTACCAATCTAAGAAAACAGCTGCAAACAAATCTGAGGTTTAAGAACACATCATGAATCTGACGTAAGTTTTCATACGAATTTAAAAAAAACCTAAGGAGATATTGATAAATGAGGCCCATATGAGGTCCTTATTTCCTTCTAATGTGTATGTACATGCTGCTCTGTGCGTTCTTCAAAGTGCATTCCTCATCCTGATGCAATGTTCCTTGGATAGGCTTCAAAATCTCCCACAACCCTGACCAAGATAAAATATTTACTGAAGATGAATGAGGAGTGAATATATTAGATAAATTGATTATTTTTGTAGGGTTACTCTGTAGATCCTCTTGCACTGTTTTGCCATTTCTGAAGATGATCAGTAATAAAATTTTACAACTGGCATCATATAACAAAAGGAGATTATTTTAGTTATTTTTAACCAGGGGATATCAAACGAAGCCCTTGTGGTGTTAACCATTTTGGTTTCACTCCAAAAGCAAACTTTTTTCTCATGACCCAGCCAGCATTTTTATGTGGGGCCCATCTGGGGAGCAAGTGAGCTGTAAAATGGGCCCCATATGGGATTGTTCATGAGTTTCACAGTGACCCCATGTCAAATACATGTGTATGTGGACTTGATATGGGTTATACCTGGTCTACATGGGCACCAAGTGGGCACAGGCCCAAATTGGGCATCGTAACTAGGACCCACCTAGTCAAATTAATAGGGTGGGCCCCCTACTTGGGTTACTAATGGGAAATGCATTGTTGCCAGCATTAATTCATGTGGCCAGTTGACATGGGCCACCAATGAACCTGTGTACAATGTCATATGGGACACATTTTTCAGCCCACTTACTACTCACATGGGTCACACATACAAGTGTTAGCTCCACATACAAGTTTCACTTTTGCTTTAAAGTCATCAAAATTGCAGTAATATTCTACAGTGACATTTTATTTTCTTTGTAAATAAACCTCAATTGTTTAAAGTATGAGAAAATGTTCAGGGTTTCATTCTTAACCACTCCATTAACCTCAAAACAGCGGCTAAAAACAGCACAATGAAGGTACTCTTCCAACCACACCATTGGACACTGTCTCCATTCCACTGCTTTTCCATGAGCAAAAACTGGGCTTGTCCAGAATGCTTCTGGCTTATGCACTACCATGTGTGCACTATCATGACTAGGCAAAAACAAAAACAGAGAAACACATTTTTGAGTTCCCACCCTGCTTCTAAATATTCACACAGCTCATTTTTTCCATCACTGCTGACCCCCTTCAGCAGTGCAACAACAATTTGATGGACTAACTGGTGAAAAGCCATAGACCTCGGCTGAGTTATGGCTTGAAGAATTTATTCTGGTTTGGGTCATTCTGTTTTCAATACTCTAAATCTTCTAAGAAGGATTAGAGTGTAAAAGATGTCAAGATAAATGTCAAATAATGCCACATAATGTTTTTCTATGGTTTGTATAAGCTCAAATGCATCTTTCTACTTTGGAAAAATAAAAGACCAGGGTTTATTTATATAACAAGTGGATTGTAAGTGCACAGAACTCACATTTATGTGAATGAATAGTAAGTTATTTGGCAGCAGCTACATTATAATCAAGATGATTCTGGGTTTAGGAAACAAGCCCTTATCCAGATTTCCTCTACCATGTTCGGGTGAGGGCTTCAGAAGCAGATCCAAGGTGAATACAAAGATTCCTAGACACGTGGCTGCCTGCATGATAAGCCTTAATAAACCCATTGTGACAAATCTTAGGTTTGGGATACTGAGGAGTGAGAGACAGGTGGATAAATCACTCAGTTTATTCACTTTTATTTAATTTTACTTGCCACTCTTCCATCACTTTTTTTTCACTAAGAGAGATCAAACATCTCTCTCTCTCTCTCTCTCTCTCTCTCTCTCTCTCTCTCTCTCTCTCTCTCTCATTACTGGCCATAGAGCACATACCTAAATAAGTCTTGATGATTACACACGGGTGAAACTCATCAACATGTTACCTGCTCGTTCCAGCTGACTCCACTCTGTCTGCAGAGGGCACTCGAACACGTCCTCACTAGTGATGGGTGATACGCCAAAGAATTGTTCAAAAGAATCGATTCATTTAAGTGAATGAGTTGAATCGATAGGCAAATGCAACTGAATCGATTCACCAGCACTTTGCTAATATAACTGTCTATTATCACATAAAGTAGTTGAAATCACTCATTAGGTCTCAAAGCCGGGTGAGGCTGAAGTGCTGTGTGACGTACTGTGCAGCAGGCAGTCTTTACGGCTACATCTCTGATTGTATCGCGCAGTGAACCGCTGAAATATTGAGCGACCGAGTCGGGCCAAGTCACTGAATCATTCAGCGAATCGTTAACTCGCTGAGTTGTTCGCGAACCGGTGACTCGCTGCGTTGTTCCTGATTTTTTTTTTTAAATATATGTACATACATCCCTGTTGGACCCCCCACCGTGCTAAGACCAGTAAAAAATACTGGGAAGGTAACCTGCGATGGACTAGCATCCCATCAAGGAGGAGTTGAACTCCTAGTCGCTTCACGCTACAGAAACCGGGGATAAGCACCGGCCTGATGAGTCACTAGGCTCGGGTGTAAAAGCCCAACAGACTTACCTTACCCTTTAATACAGCTTTAAAATGACCTGTTGTTCTGTCCGTTGACATTTCCAAGCTTTCCCACCCCAGCATATCAATATATGGATTACCCTCATATCAGTGTGTGATATTTCAAAGGAAATTCTGAATGTCTGGATCAATTTTTCTGAAATATCTGAGAGAAGTAGACAGAAGGTGAGCTTTTCTTTAACAAACACCTCAGTGTGTGCATCTTTTACATAGTACACATAGCGCCAGGTGATACTATGTGCAAATTCAACACGTCTGCCAGTGGAGGGATGAAAATATATAAACCTTAGGGTAGGTGTGATTCTAATTATTTGAAATCATCATCATCATCACCTTCATCACGCACGATGAGCTCTACATTTGGCATTAGCAGCTTAACGTTTGTCCATGGGGTGTTTCTTACACAACACCATGCCATCCCTGATCCCGGAACGCCAAGCTCTCCTGTCTACCGCCATTGAGTGCCAACTACTATCAAAGCCAAACACTTTTAAGTCGTCCTTTGCACAAGTCTTTCCAGCGTTTTTTGGGGTGGCCTCTAGATCGAACTCCACTGGCCAGCTCACCAAACAACAGTTGTTTGGGCATATAATAATATGAGAAAATTCTATAACTTATCCACAGGGGGCACTGGAGCCAGTCCCAACAGACTTCAAGCAAGAGGGGGTGGAACACTGAACAGGTGTACCAAAAACCATTCACACTCACATTCACAACCCTGGGCAATTTGGAGTCATCAGCAGACCTAATCTGTATGTTTTTGGACTGTGGGAGGAAACCAGAGTGCCCGGAGGAAACACTTTCCTTGTCACAAATTCTGTTCTGTGTATACGTATTTTCCTCTAGTTTTTACCATGGATTTAGGTTTTTGTTTTTTTTCAGGTGTTGTCCATATGTGTCAGCATCATGCTCCCCTGCTATGGACAATATCATTATGAGAAAAAAGAAGAAGAAGAAGAAGGCTGTACCTTTACCTTACTGCCTTTGGCGCTCCTGTGATACACTCACTTCATCTTGTCTCATCAGCGGTGTTCCTGGGAGTCACGGGAATGCCGTGGTGAGAGTGTGAGTTCACAAATGATCGCCCTCATTATGCTGATGAGCAGGGGGACTGCTCAAAGCCCGGCTGCTCACGGCCACTCTGTCATCCGTCCTCTCCCTCCAGATGGGCACGTTTTCCACAGCAATCAGGGACGCACAAGATGTGATTTTCAACCATGATGAATAATGGTTATGTTTTAATATGGGATTAAAATGTCTGTATCTGAAATAATGTACCTTTTCCTAGTGGGTGGATTTTTATTAAGTCGGGTTTCAACTGTCTGTCATTAGTTGAAGACAAGCCCTGTATATAAATCAGACTTGAATGAAAGATAAATGACTTTTCTATATAGAGGCAAGTTATTACTATATTTGCATCAGACATGCAAAATGTACATTATGAATGTTTTTTACTTACACTGCAGTTTAGACTGTAGTCATGCTGTAGCTGGGTAAATGCGTGATCATGGAAACAGGGTTTTTTCCCCCTTGTTTTTTTCTGTGCATTTGGATGTGGCCTAACACAGGAAAAGCACTATTCACCCTTTTTGTACGAATGAGCTCACCAACGCCCATGGATTGGCTGGTGATCGCTGTGAGTGACAGGGGGGCGTATGCCATCCCTCCTTCCCTACCATGAGAGCTTGGCCAATTAACTTCTATGGACTCAGGGCTGTGGCATCAACCTGGCTTCGAACCTGTGATAGTCACACACCTTGTCGATTCACCACTCAGGAGCTTTTTATTTTATCAGTTTTATATCTATCATGAACCAATATCTATAATATCAAGTCATCACCTAAAGAGCAATTACAGTTTAAGATCATACAGTGCTCTTGTACAGGCAGTCTACATGAGGAATATTTAATATTTAACCTCTGGGCTTTTGTGTTCTATCAAGCAAGAGACGATACAAATAATTAATGATATTTAATAATAATAATAATAATAATAATGCACTCTTAATGAAACTGGGCATTGACACAGAGTGTGTATTAGATTTCACACTGTTAACTTTAATTCAAAAATATTTCATTGTTGTATTTTCATTTCCACACAACTTATTTCTACTTTGCTTCCAAGCCTTTGGAGTCAAGAACGATCTGAATCCTGTGATACACAAACATCATTCAACCCCTTTAATGATCTGCCAGGCCTGTAATGCAGTCACTGGAAGATCCTTCTAGATTTGTCATCGGTAAGTGAAATACATGATTACCGATGTTTGGGTTGGTTGATTAACTCAGCTAGTGCCATGAAAAACATCAGTATTTTTATGGATTTGATTGTTTGTCATGAGGCAAGAGGGAGGCATCTTGATTTCCCAGCAGTGAAATTATTTTAAATGACTGGACTATCGCTTAACTCTTTATCTATGATATAATAATCAGAGGAAACACAGCTGTCATATTATCGTGGAATGCCACAACTGTACCCAAATACCTAGTATGTACTCACTCATCACTCACTCATTTCCCAAACCACTTACTCCTGCTAGGGTCATGGTTGGTCAGATAGGCTGGTGCCTATCTGAGCGGACACTGGGTGAAGGCAGGGTACACCCTGAACAGTTCACCGGACCATTCATTAGTTCATTTTCTGAGCCGCTTAATCCAAATTGGGGTCGCGGGGAGGCTGGCGCCCACCTCAGCCGACTCTGGGCGAAGGCGGGGTACACCCTAAACAGCTCGCCAAGTCACTGCAGGGCAAAACTCACATACAACCATTCACACTCACATTCACATCTAGAGTTAATTTGGAACAGCCAGTTGGCCTAATGTGCATGTCTTTGGACTGTGGGAGGAAAACGGAGTACCCAGATGAAACCCATGCAAGCACGAGGAGAACATGTCAACTCCACACAGAAACACCCTCGCCGAGCCTGGGACTTGAACCCTGGACCTTCTTGCACTTGCGAGGTGGACGTGCGTCTTCATTTCAAAGTCTTATGTCTGAATTAAATGAATAGATAGTCAGGAGGGCATGATTATATCTGGAGCGAATGTCCCCAGGGAGGTAGATCTTCAGGAACAGGCTTGGGCACCAGTGCTATAGATCCTCAACCCTGTATCTTGAAGATCTACAGCACCTTCCTGCTCCTTTGCTCTCCAACCAAAATCTAACACACCTCTTTTAGTTGAACAATCATTTCTTAAGGCAGCTATTAGATGGTTGGGTGAGCATCACCAGTTCGACCACTATTAAATGCGTACTAAGCAGTCAGACATTCTACGTAGTGATTTTTGCATATTAATAGTATGGAAGTTTGTGTACTCAGTCTGCTGCACCCAATCTCTCAAAATTCTCTGCCTATTAACACACCCCTTTTCAGCCAACCATGTGCACCAGCTTAATCACATTCACCTGCAATGAATTGTTTAATCAGCTCTGCAGTATTAAATACCTCTGAGGTAAGTTTTGTGTTTCTGTTTCGAATTGGTCTCCTGTGTATGACTTTAAACCTTTTCTTTATGATTCCTTTTATAGATCGGTGAAAGATTATTACTACTTCTCTTTTCTTGTTTAATTACTACTGATGCTGTGTTTCGAGTAGCTGTTTATGTATTTTGTTGATTTTCCTGATATTTAAGATTATATCATATATCATGACTTCCTATAAATCCCCCATGTGAACTCTATAACCTAGTTTAATTCACATGCTGCATTTTCGAATACAAAAAAATTATGATGTATACCGATCATAATAGCTCAAGTATGCTGATGGAATTATGGTTTATGGAAATGTAGTCTATGTAGATGTTTCCAAACACTTGATGATGGATTACCTTCTAACCCTGACACAGACGATGCTCATTTGATCTTATCACCACTTCTCAGAAGATGGATTTGGCCTTTAAGTGGTTAATGATGTGGAATCCTCCAAATGGCTGAGAGATGTTTTATTCGTAAAGCAAGCAAAAATCCTCTACTCTAATGAATGAACCATGTTTTCAGCGTCTTGTTTTGAAAGGACAGCAAATTTCAAGAATATCTTTATGGTTCAAGCCTTAAAAAGCCAGATGCTACAGAATATCTTAAACTAAAGAACAAAATTTACATATTTTAATGCATTTAGGTCTCGGTATGAACTTTAATGACCTCTATAGATAATTTTTTTCCCCTCCGAAAATGCAGGGTGTTCATGACTGTTCATCAGCACTTTATCTCTGAACTTTCACCTGATTCACCTTGAAGTGACAGTGAGAAATACACTTGGCTTGTACTACTGGGTCGGACAGGAAGGTTGGCCTGTCATCACTCTTTGTATTTGCTCTGTTCTACAGCGGTGCTTCTAATGACCATAATCGATCATCAGAAAACTGTGGCACTTCCATAAAGACCTGCACTGACTTTTTCCTCTTCCATATCAGTTGCTACACTTATTTCAATGTTAAAATGCCTTCAAATGTGGGGGAAAACACATGAATTACAACAAAAGAATTGCGTTTAAAACTAAACAACTAAAACACTTTGGCATGTGTTGGTTTATTTATTTATTTCACTTGCATGTTATTTATAAAAGCTATTTCATTTGCTAGGTCTAAAATTCTTCGATCAAATATAAGAATAGCATGTGGTGGTTGTGTACAATAAACTCATTTTTACATTACATTACATTACATTACAACTCATTTTAAAATGTACAAGTACATTTTTATTTATTAGTGTGTTTTTAATCTCTGTTTCTGTTAATTATTCGATACAATTATGTAGTTCATGGTAAATGTTTTTGACATACTGGAGAGCAAAATACACAAATTATAGAATAAAATACACTGAAACCATGAAATAAAAATACACATTGGAAGGGACCAGGCATGATATTTTTGTTCTTTTCTTTGTCCTGCTGTGAGCAGGTTCACTTGTTTCTCCCCATCTCGCAGCTCTGCAGTTCTTGCATAATATTTAGCACTGCTCCTGATAGCATATTTCTACCACAGAGAACTTCTTATCCAGCAGCTTTACACACAGACTATAAAAAAATCCGTCGTTCCTAGAGGAGGACTCCATATAAAAATTGTTCAAGGCTGCGCTAGGCTACAGTGAAGATGTCTGAGCTAGTATTAAAGCTATCGCCAGAATTTTTATCCTGCTTCCTACTCATTGTTTTCTAACTGTGTTGAACTTCGAGCCATTTAGTTCAGAGGTATTATTTAGTAGTTCCTGACAGACACAGACATGACCCCTCTGTGTGATGTTCTTGTTAAAGTGTATGATGTAATGAAATCAGAGCAGTGAAAGACAAGGCACCTGTGCTCGCACTTCTATTATCCACATCTCGCTCTCGGCTCCTCATAAAACATGAATGAGTTTTCACCCATAAAAGACTCGATTTTTCTTTGAATTACACAAGAAAGAGAAAAGGTGAAAAGTCCACAGGGTGAGTTTTTTGTGGCCTTTGCGCAGGATGATGCATTTAAAATAAGCATGTCTAACCTGGGAAAAGTAAAATGCCATGCACTTGGAAATGCGCCACGAAGCCAGGGCGCGACATTGTCCTCAGCTTTTCAATGAGGTGGTCTCTTTGAAATTTGGGTATTTTGACAGTATTTGAGCAAAATAATTAAAACTAATTAAAGAAATGTATAAATAATACATTTAAAGAAATCTCTTGACAGATATACAGAGTCATCATTGTTCTATAATTGGTGTTTTGCAAAAACACTGCAAAATGAAGTGTGAACAAGTTTTTAACACTTCTCTGACACAACAGCTTCCTTCTGCTGCTTCTTTAACAGCTTTTTTCTTTTTTTTTTTCGCACTCTCTTACAGTGCGATCAATCACAGTCTCAGTGTGTGCTCAGTGTGGAGTGCCATTTCTTCTCCAAACACTTATGTTCTGTATTGTTAAAATGAACATTTCAGTGTACGGTTCATATACATACTGATCTGAAAGTAACGGGGTTGGGAAATGACTCATCAAACTGGATTATACCATTCATTCATTCATTTGTTTGTTTTTCAAACCACTTAATTGTACTCGGGTTGCGGTAAGGCTGGAATTTTTCTCAGTCGACTCTGGGTGACGAATGGGTACAACCTGAACAGCTCATCAGTCCATCGCAGGGCAACATGCATGCAACCATTCACACTCACACTCAAATGCCATTCATTCATTTGCCAGCTGCTTAATCTTATTAGGGTCACGGGGAGGCTGGAGCCTAAATCAGCTGACTCCAGGTGAAGGTGGGGTCCACCCTGAACAGCTCACCAGTCCATCGCAGGGCCAACACACTAATGTGTAGGAGAAGTCAGGGGTGTCGGGCGCCACTAGGGGGGCTGTGTGTTTTTGGACCCATGAACTGAGGAAGGCCTGTGCCCTGCCGGTCTAAAATGTCATAATGTCACTATTTGATTATTGGATGTTTTCTGTGACTATTGTATGAGGAGTTTATTCACTGTAGTGAATGTAAGATTATTTTATTTCGGCCATTCCACTCTGTACAAGTATTGCTTGGCTGACCTTTAACATGGAACATTGGGACCTTGAAAAGGGACAAAATGTCCTAAGTGATATGGGGCATCAAGTTCAGACCCTTCAGGTCAACTTTACATATGACGTCTTTTCTCAGAAAAGGCCATAGTTAACAAGGGGGGGGGGTCTCGATATACCAATCAGAGATGACATATATGATGTCATTCTGTCATTACTTGGGAACAGAGTCAGAGGGACCAATCAGAGTCTAGAGCTAGAAGATGGTAGTCCAATCAGAGTGGAATGGGCACTATATAAGCCAATGCAGAGCTGGTAGATGGGGTCTGAGGTTTTTCCTCTCAGAACAACTTCTTTTGTGTGAATGATTGTCTGCTACTGAAGGCTAAATGAAAATCTGAAAAATGAATTTGGATCTCCTGCATCATGAACTGGACACTTTTTGCCACAACAACACACACTTAATTTTACACACACAGACATACCTAGGGGCAATATGGAACAGCCAGTTAGCCTAATGTGCATCTCTTTGGACTGTGGGAGGAAACCCACACAAGCATAGGGACAACATGAAAATCCCACACAGAAACTTGCTTGACGAGCCCAGGACTCAAACCCAGGACCTTCTTGTTGTGAGGCGGACGTGCTAACCACTATAACACCATGCCATCATCATTCATCATTCATCTTCTTCCGCTTCTTCCGGGGTCGGGTCGCGGGGGCAGCAGCCTAAGCAGTGAGGTCCAGATGTCCCTC
>JBCNYH010000026.1:34476062-34487563 GCA_039654325.1 Tandanus tandanus
TATATATATATATATAAAGGTTATACACCAATTCCCCATAACATTAATACTACCTGACCTGGTATACGCCTAGGAAGCCCTACACACAGCAAGCTGCAATGCTTTGTGTCTTCTGATGCCTCAACATTTTGTGCTACAGTAGCTCTTTGGTGGGATCAGACTAGATTTACAAGGCTTTTGCTCCCCATGTGCCTTGTGCAGCCTTGGGCACCCATGAAACTCAAGTCAAGTGAAAGCTTAAAATTTCACTGTGATAACCTGGTTATTCAATACATTCCAGGTCATCAGCTGACTTCATTTTATTCTTACATAATATTGCTGTGCCTCGACCTGACCATCTGGAGTAACAATGCCATCGCAGTTATACATTGTATTTAAGGCTAAAGGCGGTCCAACAGATTAAATTGTGCAGCTTTTTAGCCAGGCAGTGTATTATGTAGTAGCATTAACATCCCTTCTGGTAGCATTGATTATTTCCCTATAACGGCATGACCCATCCTAATTTTTTTCATTATTCCTTTCTATAAGTCTATGCAACTGAATATTTTTTTAATGGGATAAAACCCCTTAATACTCAATTAGCACTTACAGTCCAGTCCAGATAGATACAAATGGTTTAGTTAATGTGTAGGATTTAATGCCGCACTGTAAAAACTGTAGGTGTTAAATCAACAATAGGGAGCAAAACGTAGGCTTGATTCACTGTGGACAGATTATTGAACATCAAATTCCACTGTACATCATCCATCGAGTTTGAACAGACACTCTGTAAAGATTAAAAGTCTTAAAATTCATGACATGCAAACCTGAAACGTGTAGAGCTCCCACACAGTAGTAATCGTTAGCCATTCCATTTGACCCAGAAAAAAAAAACAAAAAAAAATGTGGGTAATATGTTCAGCTTGGTGGTCCCAGCTGACTTAATTAAGAAGTCTGAGCTGTGCACTGAATGGCATAACCTTCAAATCATCATTCTCTTTTTCTCCTAGTTCTCATCCTCTCCCCCAACTGCTGTCTCTGTCTGTTCACACTCACCATCTCCTCTCATCTTTCTCTCCGGCTTGAAATCTCCTGATGTGTCTCACAGCACTAAAATGGAGCAACAGCTTAATCGAATTGACTTTAACTCTGCTAGGAAAATGCAGACTGACTTAAGAGGAATCGTGCCGTCAATTAACAGACGCCGGGATAGCGCCGGAGGGAATAGTGGCACATGTATATATTCCAATTTTTTTCATCTATTTTTTTTACCCACATTTGGTCCGACGATATAAAGTAACCATCAATAGAAAAAAAGCTTCAGACTAGTTCTATGAGTTGGGTAAAATATCGGAAAGAAAATAAGTGATAATATTTTAGTTGGAGCTTTTTCGCTAAAAGACCTGCAGGTTGCTGAGAGAAATGTTCACAAAGTCTTGCCAAAACCGCATGGATGTCTCACTGTAAAAACCAAAATACCCCAGAAAGCAGAGAAACTTGTCTTGAGAACCTCTCTTGGTATGAAATACATGACAGATGGCAGATGATTTTAATGAGTCTGGGTGACACTGAAACAAATCTGATGATCAGTTACTGCATCGAAGGGAACACCTCAATATTCTTAACGATTCAATGTGAAATTCCTCAAAGGAGTGAAAACAGTATTTAGCAAGTCTCCTAGGCAAAATAGCTATTGACTATTTAAATAAAAACGACCAAAATAGTGTCTGGCATTTGGAAATACATTGCACTGGAATACACAGGCTGGGATGGACATGGATGTGGTGCACTTAGACATGAGATTTACGTTAGCTAAGTGCTAAAGCAGCTGTGGAACATCAGGAGCCAGAGGCGTGCATTACGTTTCCTGTTCATGGCTGATATGTTTTCTTAACACAACCCTGACCATTCCACAGTCTTTCTACATCTCTATTATCTATCAATTGATACAAATTAGAGGCATTAAAAGTGTCACAGTAAGTCAGTATTCTTAATTAAACCTGTCTTTTCTTTATTCAGAACAGAGAAGTTTAATTTAGTGCTTCACGTCCTTTTTCTTTTGTAATGATGTGAGTATGATAAGGTATATAGTATCCTGAGGATAAATTATATATTTATCACCTTGATGTCACATGATGTTGCAGAGTGATCTTCACTTTTTTACTACCAATAATCATTTTAAGTGTTAAAGGAACATTAAGTTGTATAATGTACAGTACATATGTAGGATTGAGTCTGGGATCTTTCGGTGGTACAGTGGTTAGCACTGTTACTTAAAAGCAAGAAGATTTGATTCTGGCTTCAGTCCTTGTGTCTGACTGTGCCATTCTGTTTGGAGCTCGCATGCTCTCTCTGTGCCTGCACAGGTTTCCTCCAGGTACTTCAGTTTTCTCCCACACTTCAAAAACATGCAGATAAGGTTAACTGGCTATTTTAAATTACTCAGAGGTGTGAATGTGAGTATAAGTGGATGTTTTAATCAACCTGTTCAGAGTGTATCCCGTCTCTCACCTAAAGTCAGTTTGTATTGGCTCCAGCTTCCCCACGACCCTGACGGAAAAACGGTATAGATATTATATATTGTTTATGCAGCGTGAAGAAGACAGTTCATTAGAAAACTGTAAATCAAATTTTAATTTGCACAGTATGTATCTATTTTTCTATACATTGTGGGACTGGTGGTGCAGTGGTTAGGGCGCTTGGCCCACTATCAAGAGGAATTTAATTTATATCTTGCTATTTTTCCATTGCACCATTTTTGCATATAATTTATAGTTATACTATATACATGCCATCCACTTCACACAACAGCAACACCAGTCTATGCATTTATGTCATCTACCAATCGTATGGCAGCAACACATGGCATAAAATCATGTCTTCCCATGTCCAGCTTGGGTGGGTCTCTGCCCACTGTAGCCTCAGATCCTTGTTCTTGGCTGTTTGAAGAGTTTGATGTGTTGTGCATTCTGAAATGCTTTTCTGTTTGCAACAGTTATAAAGAGTGCTTACTGGTGCCACTACCAACTTCCTGTCAACTTAAACCAGTCTGGTCATTTTCCTTTAACCTTTCTAATCAGTGGCATTTCCACCAACAAGAGTGTCACTCACTCAGTGTTTGCTTGCTTTTCACAGTATTCGCTGGTGAAAGTCCCAGGAGATGAGCAGGTTACGAAATACTACAATATCTTCTCTGGCACCAAAAACCATGCCTTGATCAAAGTCACGGAACACAATTAACTGAACATTAACTGAGCAGTAACTGAAGCTCTTGACCTGTATCTGCATGGTGTTTTGCATTGTCCTGCTATCAGATGATTGAATGATTAGATAAGTGCATAAATGCGCAATTGTACAGGTGTTTCTAATAAAGTGGCGCAGTGAGTGTATATATAATCATTATTTGATCTGTATATGCCTATCTCAATGTACATATAGTCTATAAGTTCTTATTCTATTCTTCTTGTCTTCTTATTCTGCACATTACTCTGTCAGAAATAAGGGGAATACAATAATCTTATTTGCATTTCACGTATGCACACGCAAACTCTATATTTCACATGTATTTAAGGTACAGAATTAGACCACATTTATCATTTAGAGAAGAGATTTAAAGGTACACTATGTGCAGATTTTAGCACAAAGGCTACATATTAAAGGATTTGCAGCAAAGAAAGTTAAAATGTAATACACATTTCCCACCCTAGGCTTTCTACACTGGCAGACTGAGTAGGAAAATTGACAGTTAGGAAGTTGAAGTTTGGACGTTATGGTCCACTAGATGGAGCAGCAGAGCCAGGAGAGGTCTCATGTCATGTGATCCATGACCCTGGGCTGCTCATTCCCATTATTCAGCAGACGATGACGGAGAGCATGCACACACTGTAAATCTGGACTCACTTACACTTCTCGCACTGGTGTTATGATATCCATCACAAGGGCTGTACTGCCTATGACAGTACACTTCTTGTTATCTAAAATTCCAGAAGGACATAGCCTAAAACTAATTCTTTATAGCTCTTTATTTAAGTTTAAAGTGAAGAGTTGGCCTTGGGTAAACATGGTTAACTTTCTTTTCAAATCTTTGCTTCGTTTTGTTTTTGTAAAGGTTTCACAAGGCTCTGATAGGCAGCTGTCTGTGGTGTTCTTTGTAAGTAGTGTACAACCACAAGGCAAGTGATTATGTAGTCACTTAGGACGACAAAAAAAAAAAAAAAAAAAGGGAGAAAAACACGAACCCACAGTCTCGACCCATTATTTGTAGGCTGTGTCTTTGTTTAAAGCAGTGCTGGCAACAGAAACCACCGAATTGCTCATTCACTGGGCTTGAGAATATGAAAAGGTCATGTCCTTTTTAACACAAAGAGCAAATGGATATCACATCGTCACACCATGGGACCGCGGCCAGTAAACAAACATGAATTATTTACTGTAATGGCTGAGCCAAATGTAAGTGGTTGTTAGTACAAAAGTTGTAACGAACCTTAAAGTTTGTTCCGTTTTGGCCGTAGTTTTGCTGACCTCAGTCGGCGCAAATATCAGGCTCTCAGGATTCCGTCATGCATAAATCTGTTCCAGAATGTGGATACATTTTAATGTGCATTTCATTATATTATGGAATTTAATGCATTTAATTGCATTGTGGAACAGATTTCATAGGGAACAGCTTATAAACAAACTGTATTATAAGGTAACAGCTTAATGTGGTTATTGTGTGGGAAACGACTGATAGTGCACGGGTGGAGGTGGGGGGAATGATCATTTCTCCGGGACACGGAGTGCTCACGTTGCCTGCAGGAAGACAGCTTTACAGTTTCTTAGTGGGTGGCAAGATATGCATGGTTTACAAAGTGCAGCTACGTACTTCTGGGATGGAACTCCGTTAACAAATGAGTATAAATCCCAAAAGATGGCCAACATGCAAATCTGCCAGATCTACACTTAGTAGCTAAAAGTCTGCTTTTGAACATCATCCAAATAAGTGTACTCGTTTTGTTGCGGGGGGGTGCCCCTAACGAAAGCAGGGCTTTCGTGCAAAGAGAGTGCTGCTTCATGTTGGTGGTGCTGTGGAACACTCCACTTCCCTGAAGCAAAACCAGCTGGGAGCCATCAGACCCTGCAGTCTTTCCACATCCTCAGAGTTAGCATTTGGACTCCTTCTGCCCTTGTAGATGTGTCAGGCAGCAGGGCTGACACCTCACATCTGAGCTCGGTGGTGATTTCTGAGGTCTCTTTGTGACACAGTTAGGATCGAGAAATTTAAAATTAGATTTAAGCCCAGTAAGTAGTTATGGATTTGGCTGAGTGGGGCTTTAATTGTGGTCATCTTTGAGCAAGAATAATAATGTACTGTTATATTGTAAAATTGTAGACATGTCTCGGTCACTTTAATCTGTGTGATTGACCGTTTTTGGGTGAGGCCCATTTGGGAAAAAAGGAAGATGTCAAAAGATTAACATAAATAGATAAATTATTGCATTGAATTTCGAGGTCAGTTAAAAACTGCAGATCTGATCTCATCAACTCAGCCAACATGATTTCATATTTGTACATACAAGAAGTAATATACCTTGATCAGCCATAACATTAAAAAACATGAAGTGAATAACATTATTATCTTGTTTACATTTATGGCATTGGACAGATGCCCTTATCTAGAGCGACTTACATTTTTATACAACAGAGTACTTGAGGGTTAAGGGCCTTGCTCAACAGTGGCAGCTTGATTTACTGGGACTTGACCCCCCTGACCTTTGGCCAGAGCCTTAACCAGCTGAGCCACCACTGCCCCTTTTTATGGTGGCACCTACCAAGGAGTGGGATGTATTGGTTGCACCTACCAAGGAGTAGCAGAAAGTGAACCATCTGTTCCTGAAGTTGATGTGTTGGAAGCAGGAAAAATGAGGAAGGATCTGAGACAAAGGCCACATTGTGATGGTTAATTGACTGGATCTATTCATCCCCAAAATGGCAGTTCTTGTGGGGTTTTCCTGGTATGCAGTGGTAAGTACTTATTAAAGGTGGTCCAACCTAGGACATTCAGTGATTTGGCAAGAGTGTCATGGGTGCCCAACCCTCACTGATGTGCATGCAGAGCAAAGGGAGGGAATTGGGTACAACTAAAATTATGGGAGAAAAACAGGGGGAAATAAATTAAAGAAAACCTGTAAATACTTATGCAAACTACATTTGAAAAGTTTGAGTTCAAAAACAGATAAGTGCCATTGTTTTAATTATAAGAATAGGTATTTTTTAAGTAGCTTCACAAAAAAATCAACAACAACTTAGTAAAGTAGTTAAAAAAAACCTTTTTCCAGTAGCTTTCAAAAACTTTTATTTAGTAGCTTTAAAATATAGCTACTGAAAAAGTTGTTTTTCTCATAATTAAAACAATGGCACTTATCTGTTTTTGAACTCAAACTCCTCATTTCTATAACTGAACATTTAATATTATTATATTTAGAAAATGTGTAAAAGTCAGATGTATGGTATATTTCACTGTGTATACTTTCAGGTAGTTAATTGGGTCAAATTTTAAGACTCACTCATTTGCTGAAGCCCTTGCTCCTACTGGGGTCGGGAAGGGGGGAGGAGAGACCTGAGCCTATCTCAGCCAATCTCAGCCAATACTGGGTGAAAGCAGGGTAGACCATGAACAGCTTGCCAGACCATCGCAGGGCAACACACATACATAACTATTTACACTTGCTCACAACTAGGTGCAATTTGGAACAGCCAGTGAGTCTAATATGCATGTCTTTGGACTGTGGGAGTAAACCAAGGAGAACATGCAAACTAAACACAAAAACGCCTGCACCAAGCCTGGGCCTCGAACCCAGGACCTTCTTGCTGTGAGGCGGACGTGCTAGCCACAAGCTAACATGCTAGCCCAAGCTATAAGACTTCCTCTCAAAATTCATACACAAACTTATTTCATTCCCAGTGCCACCAGAAAGCCCAGCTGTTTTGTATCATGCACTGAATAGACACACCACCACATATGCTTTAACTTCTTTGGCTTTGACTCGTGTATTAAAGCAGCATTTGTTTCAATTTTACTTTGTATTTTGAACATTTTGCCATCTTTTCATCGACCATTTGTCATCAACCATTTGTCATCTTGACACTTTTTCCACAGACTACTATAGATGGCAAAACAATGTGCTCTTGTAGTCTGAATACTGTGAAGTGCATTCTCTGGCTCTGACTAACTGATTGTGGTGTTGGAGGAAGTCATGGTCAACCCTTTGGATTCCACAAGAGCAGGTGGACAGTAATGTTAGATTATTTTACACAGTAAACTGTAGGACATATTTTGTATTTTATCTAGACTTGGCACATAGTGGGGGGATGCACTGCTGCACAAAAAACAAACAAACATGAATTTAAGATCACCAGAGTGTGTTTGAGTTTATTATTACCGCTACAAAGGAGAATTTTGTCTGTGTTGGTTGGTTTGTTTGTTTGTTTCTTTTTGGAAGGGTGCAATATTGGCCAGTTAACACTGTATAGGATTTTGATAGAGAATCTAGGAAATATTTAAAGGATACTTTACCATTGTGGCATAGAAACAATTTTAATAGAATACAGGAAAGTTACAATTAAAAATTAAAATATGTGTTGGTTGAGGTTTGCACTCTACAAGACCTTCTGGTTATTTTTCTTTCCCTTCTTGTTCTTATTATTGTTATTATTATTATTACTGCTACTACTAGTTGTGGTAGTAGTAGATTAGTACTAGTAGTAGAGTACTACTAGTACCACTAGTACTTGGGGCAGCCGTAGCCTAAAGGTTAGAGAAGCGGCATTGGGACCTAAAAGTCGCTGGTTTGATTCCCGAACCAGCTGGGAAAATGTGAGGAGATGGCACAGTGAGCTTCACCTTCCCTTCCTCCACCTTCATGGCTGAAGTGCCCTTGAGCAAGTCACCTAACCCCCAACTGCTCTCCGGGCGCCCCCAATGTGTGTGGCAGCCACTGCACCAAATGTGTGTGTGCTCACTGTTTACGTGTGTGCACTCACTTTGGATTGGTTAAATACAGAGGCAGTAATTTCCCTTGCGGGATTAATACAATATATCAAAATCAAAAACTAGCATTAGCTGCAGGTGTAATCCGAATACTACATATGTAAGTTACTTAAAAAAACTTTTAAAGATGATTTTAACAGTTTTTTTTAGTTCATGAAGCTTAAAGAGGGGTTGTAGCAGTTTTAGATGTAGTAGTATTAGTGGTAATATTACTTGAAGTAGTAATACAGGGTAACCCAGTAAAACCTCCGACATTTCAAAGGTAAAAAATGAAAAAAAAAGTTAAAGATAATTAACAATGTATTATTAACACACATGAAACTTCATTCAATACAAAGGTTTTCATCATGTTTTAAAGATGACATCCTTTATATGGTGGCCGTTATTGTCTATACACGCTTGGAGGTGATTTCTGAAGGCTGTTATGGCTCGACGGGTCAACGGCTCTCTCCTGCTTAATAGCAACCTTAAGGGCTACAAGAGTTTGGGGTTGATGAGTGTACACTCATGATTTAAGGTAGTCCCACTGAAAAAAATCACAAGGGGTGAGGTCAGGGGAACAGGCCAGTCACCTATCGAGATGACCTGATCTGGAAACATTTCCCTCAGCACATCCAGTGGTCTGTGTGTTGTGTAGCTCCATCTTACTAAAACCACACATCAAGTTCTTCAAGTTCAAGGTGTTCAAATTGGGGTTGGGCTACCAATAGACCTTAGCACCGCCTCTCCTGCCTCACTAAGTCTCATGTGTGCAAATAATGATGAATAAAGACTGTATTGCATGAAGTTTCATGTGTGCAAATAATTTGATTATCTTTCACCATTTTTTTATTTAGTTTTGAAATGTGGGAGTTTTTTTGCATCACCCTGTACTAATGGGTGGCATGGTGGTGTAGTCCTTAGCACATCCACCTCACAGCAAGAAGGTCATGGGTTTATATTCCGGGCTCGGCGAGGGCAGGAAATAATTGAAGTTGGTATACAGTGTAGTAGTAGTAGTAGTTTTAATAAAAGTAGTAGTAGTACAAGTTATAGTAGAAAAAGTAGTAAAAGAAGTAGTAGAAGTAGCAGTAGTAGTAGTAGTAGTTTTAGTAAAAGTAGTAATAGTAGAAGTTATAGTAGAAAAAGTAGTAATAGTAGTAGTAGAAGTAGTTGTAATAGAAGTAGTAGAAGTAGTTTTAGTAAAAGTAGTAGTAGTAGAAGTTATAGTAGAAAAAGTTGTAGAAGTAGTTGTAATAGAAGTCGTAGAAGTAGTTTTAGTAAAAGTAGTAGTAGTAGAATTTATAGTGGAAAAAGTAGTAATAGAATTAGTAGTAATAGAAGTTTAGTAGAAAAAGTAGCAATAGAAGTAGTAAAAGTAGTAGGAATAGTAGTAGTAGTAGTAGTTTTAGTAAAAGTAGTAGTAGAAGTAGTAAATGTAGTATTAGTAGTAGTAGAAGTAGTAGTAGTAGAAGTTATAGTAGAAAAAGTAGTAATAGAAGTAGTAGTAGAAGTTGTAGTAATAGAAGTAGTATTAGTATTATTATTATTAGTAGTAGTAGAAGTTATAGTAAAAAAGTAGTAATAGAGGTAGTAGTAGTAGTAATAGTAGTAGTAGTTGTTTTAGTAACAGTAGTAGTAGTAGTAGTAGAAGTTATAGTAAAAAAAGTAGCAATAGAAGTAGTAAAAGTAGTAGTAGTACACGTAGTAGTAGTAGAAGTAGTAAAAGTAGTAGTAGAAGTAGTAGTAGTACAAGTAGTAAAAGTAGTAGTAGTAAAAGTAGTAGTAGTACACGTAGTAGTAGTAGAAGTAGTAAAAGTAGTAGTAGTAGAAGTAGTAAAAGTAGTAGTAGTAGAAGTAGTAGTAGTAGTAGAAGTAGTAAAAGTAGTAGTAGTACACGTAGAAGTAGTAGTAGTAGTAGAAGTAGTAGTAGTAGTAGAAGTAGTAAAAGTAGTAGTAGTAGTAGTAGTAGTTTTAACGGTACACCAGTCAATTGATTTTATAGATAAACTTTATCTTATATTGCTTTCTAATCAATGTAATAAGAGTAATTGTAGTAGTGGAAAGAGGAGTACAGTAGTAATGTACTGATATAGGTTGAAATTATGAAATATAATAGATATAGATAGATTCATATTAAATATTATGAGTATAAATGTAACCCTGTAGGGTGAGTTTTGTCTGTGACACTTCAATGTCATGTAATTAATCAAAGTTAATTAGTTCCACTTGACCTTATTTTGTATCTGATTTTTATATATGGAGCACTGATATTATTATCAACTTATATTATTATCAACTTATAAGATTATGACTGTTTCTGCTGTTAATAAATTATGGTACA
Organism: Tandanus tandanus; assembly: GCA_039654325.1. Taxonomy (NCBI): domain Eukaryota; kingdom Metazoa; phylum Chordata; class Actinopteri; order Siluriformes; family Plotosidae; genus Tandanus; species Tandanus tandanus. Next base: position 34,486,394 of record JBCNYH010000026.1, read on the forward strand.
ACAAAACAACCACTTTAAAACTAACCTGTGATAGCTTGCTGATTATAGTTGATTCCCAGCATGCACTGGTGCATGTATCCCAGCTGTCTGGGTAAATACAGAGCTCAGCTCTGTGGGTGAGGAGCTCACCTCCTCAGGACAACAGGCCCATGCTGAGAGCATCTGTTTCTGCATCACAAGAGAAGAGGCAGCTGCTCGATCAAAGCATGCCACATCTTTTTCCGCAGAATTGTGTCTCGTTGTTTTTCAGCACTCTGAGAATTTCGCCTGGCATCGGGCACAGTGTCACGAGCCGCATGTGTGCGTGTGGAGCTGTGGATTCATTTGAGAAGAAATGCTTCCCAAATATACAGTAGATGTTTCTAAACCTGGAACCAGGGTGGTTTTAATTACATCTTCATATGCTGTTATTAAAATTGCTGTTAAATTATATTAGCGTGTGAGCCTTTGATCCACCTAATGTCATTTTGTGTAATTAGTTTGTTTTGGCGGTGGGAATTTGTGTCGTGCCCAAAACGAAAACAATCATATCTTTCTCCAACATAACCGCAAGCTATTAGATATTTCACGCCAGTTAGTTTTATGACCCTCTGCTATGAACGAGAGACGCTGAACAGAGATGCCCATTGCTCATTCAATATTATCCTTTCATTTCCCCCCCTAAAAAGCACCTATCAGGCCAGTGTACACACACACACACACACACACATACACACAGCTCGCTCTGTGATTTTTTTTTTTTTTTTTTTTAACTTCCTGTCAAACTCAAAGTTCTTTCTTATTTTAACAGATGTGGGCCGACTTTTAGGCCATCATTCCCAAGTGGCCTCACTGTGCACTTCCTGTCCTGCGAGCTAACACACATCAACAGAACAATCTCACATTGTACCCGCATGTTCTTTTTCCTAATAAAGTATTGTGAATTTTGTACTCATATTAGCATTATCCCTGGGAGCCAGATTATTGTTGAAAAGTTTGTGGGATGATACCATGTGTGATTGTGCTGTTAGGTGAGTGAATTCTTGTGGGTGAATTTATGGAAAGTCAAGATTAAGGATTTGATCGGAGGCTGGAGCCTATCAGCCAACACTTGGACAGTGGAATAGCTGATTGCCCAACGTTACAGGGTGCCCTCATGTCTGTCTTCCTTCTGGTTTCTCTCTTTTTAGT
>JBCNYH010000026.1:34499200-34518625 GCA_039654325.1 Tandanus tandanus
TATATAAGCTGCTTTTATATCTATTGTAGATGAATACATAGATAAATAGTCCAGATACAGTACAAAATCCCTTTTGTAATAGTACAGTTCAGTTTCATCCTGTTGTCTACAGTGTGCGGGTTATGGGACAGTAGAGAAATTATAGCATAAATATTAACATAAGGTTTCCTGTCTCACAAATAATATGAATGTAGACAGATATATATATATATATATATATATATATATATTCAAAATGAGCACTTAAGACTGAATAAATAGGAGAGCAGATGGATACATTTCAAACAACCATAAAAATAAACCAAACATGCTCTGTAAGACCAAAGAGCAAGATGACTCAAGCTGAACCACAGGATGAAGTGCGGATGGTTGAGATAACAGACAAGAGCTCTTAAATCTAATATCCAAGCAAAAATACATATAAATAAATAAATAATCACAGGGTTGATCTGTTGATAGAAAATGATTTGATGTGATGCCAGAAACGAAACCTTATACCTAATATCTTCAATCTTTAAAGATGGGGAGTGTATTGCTGTTATTAGCCACTCCAATGGCAATTGCAATTACTTTGGGGGAAAGAATATAATTGAAATAAACACATGACCAGCAGGATTTTTTTTTAATAAATGAAGCACAGGAGCCTGTTATTGAAGTCTGTCTCTGTGTGTGCTCTATTTCATCTGTTGGTCTGGCCTACTGTTTAAGTCTTAGCGTCAAAAGACTTACAATATATCAAGCTGACAAAATCGACAGTGTTGAGCATGTTGTGTAAAAAGGACCTATGCTATAAACTCTGAACTATTTCACTGAGGATGGTGGTAAATCATCAAACATAACTTTTTTTTTTCCTTTTACAATATTTACCCATTCAAATGATAAAAAAAAGCTGTACTGGTTGTGTAAGCCTGTTTTGGATTTGGTTACTGACTGAGTGTGTATTGGCTGACACTTGACCATCAGACCCATATGGAGCTTCTTACCAAAATTGGTGCCACAAAGTTGAAAGCACACAATTGTGAAGAATGTCCTCTGTTGTCTACTCTTGGGTTACAATTTCCCTTCACTAGAAGCAAGAGGCTCAAAACTGTTTTAGCATGACAGTCCCCCTGCTCACACAGTGAGCTCCATGATCACATGCCTTGCCAAGGTTGGAGTGCGAGAACGTGAGTCGCTTGCACAGAGCACTGACCTCAACCCAAACTGAACATGTTTGGATGAACTAAAATGCCAACTGCCCCAGGTGTCCCTGCCTGACATCAGTGCCTGACCTTAATAAAGCTCTGGTGGATGAATGATCACAAATCCCCACAGCCACACTCCAAAAATCTAGTGGACAGCCTTCCCAGAAGAGAGAAATTTATTATAACAGCAACAAGGAATGGAGTCCGAAGATCAAGAAACACATATGAGTGCTATGGTTGTGTCCATAAACTATTGTCCATATAGTGTCCATTTAAACATGAGATTATGTGAATCGTGTTCAGCACTATAACAAAATCTGAGGTTTTTTTTTTTTTTTTTTATGCAAATCCCATAAAAGGTAGAAGGCTGCACTGTCCAGTAAAGGTTTGCATTACGTAAGCAAACATTTAATAGTGTAATATTATGGTGAGATGTTTGATCATTTAATTTACAAAAAATTATATTTCATCAAGCGTGATGAATACTATGAGCACATTTCTACCATTAATACAGAAACATTTCACTGCTGCTTTTTATGGAACAAAATAAAGGACGTTGGGCTTCACATGTAGTCTTAATACTATATTACCTATGAGGTCTAGTTAAATAGTTTAGCCCAGGGTGTCTATAATAAACTGATTTTTGCATACCACTTCTAATAATGCACAGTGTTATATGATGATCACTGGCCAGTGAAGTAAATAATTGATTGGAATGTGAACACTCAGTTCTTGAAGTTGATGTGTTGAATGCAGGAAAAATGAGCAAGCATAAGGATCTGAGTGACTTTAAGGACCACACTGTGATTGTTAAAAGACTGTGTCTATTCATCTCCAGAACAGCAGATATTGTAGGATGTTCCTGATAAGCAGTGGTAAGTACCTACCAAAGGTGGTCCAAGAAAGGACAACAAGTGGACTGGCAAGAATGTCATGGCTGCACAAGGCTCAGAGATGCATGTGGGGAGCGAAGGCTAGTACATCTGGCCTGATCTACTAAGAGCGACTGCTGAAACTGTTAATGCTGGCTTATAATAGAAAGATGCCAGAATACAAAGTGCATTGCAACTTGCTGTGTATGGGACTGACTAGCCACAGACCAGTCAGGTGGTGTTAATATTATGGCTGATCTGTGTAAATGTTGAGATAATTTTAATAGCTAAATAAATTTTTTTACTTTTATACAATTACACTTTATATAGTCGTTATAGTGTAAAACATAGATTTTATCGTATTAAGGGTTTTTTTCTCTCAAATTTACAAATTTATTTTAAGTTTTTTTTTACACATCCCTCTTTTGATGCCACACTTTTCTGATCCAGAGAAAGTTCCTCATTATACTTTCTTAACCATCTGATGACACTGAGGTCACAACTCTTCCCTTCATATTTTTGTCTCCATGCTTAGTCATTGGTGTAAGTATAGGACCTTCATGCTGTTTTTGGTGTCTGTGGGTTTCCTTCTATGGCACATTATATTCAGGGATACTTGGAGATTACAGTAGCACCCCGCCTTGTGTTGCCATTAGAAATGATAGTGCACCTTCCCTAAAGGAAAATCTAGCAACTTCCATGCAGTTCATCTTTATTTTGGCTGAGAACAATAAAACTCCCAGAGCTTAAATTTTGTATGGGATGAAGCTACAAAGGAATGAAATATTTTCAAAAGTTGTTTGCAAAACGTATTACCTCTAAATCCATGTGGATTTTGGAGCACTGTATTGCTTCTGGCAAGAAATCGGCATAGGAAAAGCATTTCTCACATTTATTAGCTTAGAGATGACAGACATGTGGTTTGACTGCAACCATCATTTTTATCAGCATTTTTGTCTTCAACAGGGAAGGGGTGATTCTTGAAAAGTTATTTCCGTTACTCCTTATTTTCTATGCGGAAGTGATATTTTTAGCTGTAGTGATCCAAAGAACACAGAATACTGAATGAATCCAGCGAGATAGCTTCATACCTGTTTATTGCTTTTGGAGGAAGTGTATGTGTTGGTATGCATTTTAAATTTGTTTTATGGGAAGGTTGGTTTAAAATTTATAGAACTTATAACTGCATAACAAGACATGAGCAATAAAATTATGCATTATGAGAGGGAGCTGCATAAAGAGAGAACTATACAAACAGAGCGGGTTGATGGTGCTCCGTGGGCCAAGGCAGAGGTCGGATTTATAGAAAAGAAGCCATGTTTGCCTGTCTTCAGCCCTGTAAAACTTTAGATGAAGATTTAAATGGTTTACTCTTCTCACCAGTATCTTATTAGAGCAGAGGTGTGAAGTGGAAGGCTTTGATGTCACCCCAGCACCCTTGGTGTCAGATTAGACATTACAGTTGCTTCCTGTGACACACGACACAGTCACGAGAGATGATGGAAGTGTCGCTATGCTACAGATTTACCCAAGGATTATTTTTTAACTATTATTAACCCAAACAGCATGAAATAAGAAAAAAAAGAGAAAAAAAAAAGGAAAGAACACTGCACAAGCAGAGCACCATACTTATGAGAAATCGATATAGCATCAATCTGGTTTTTAGTTTCACAAACATTATGCCTGTCCGTCCATCCGTACATGTACACATAGGAGCCCTGTGGTGATGTTTTGCATGCCGGTATATAACTGCCGTAATGGGAATGAATGTCTGAGTGATGGTAACTTCTATTCTATCTTCCCCTCCAAACTCTTACTTGTTTCCATAAAATAAAATACACTTTTTTAACAACGTAAACAGAATTCTATGTGCCCTATGCAGTAGATATCTTCGTTTTTTAATTTGTTTTTTTGCTGGCAAATAAAGGAAACCCACACAAGCACAGGGAGATCACGCAAACTCCACACAGAAACACCTGAGCCCGGGACTCGAACCCAGGACCTTCTTGCTGTGAGCCGGATGTGCTAATCACTACAAAACCATGCTGCCCTCGACAGATGAAGTGATTTTGAATAGGTTAATCGCAAGAATCCACACATCAGATGATTCAGTGGAGATGCAAGACCATACCTTTGGTGATTATACCAAATGATTTGATGAAAATGACTTGAGATCTCACAGAAAATTTCAGAGTTTGAAGAGCTTAAAGTGACTGAATACTATAAAAATAGATGCTGGGTATAGTGCTCTCCTCATCGCTAACAACTAAGGATGCTAACACTCAGGAAAGAAAAATGCAATATGGAGATCCGCCATGTACATTTTTTCCCAGTTAGATCTGTAGGTGAACTAGTGCAAGCTACTGCATAACACATTGCTCTGATTTATTGTCGTAAATATAAATCATGTTTGATATTTATAATTCTAAATTGGGGAGGTGACCCAGTTGGTGACCCTAATATTTGTGTGTCAGCTGGCCACCTTACAGGATTATTTAGGCAGATAATCGCTTCCAAGCAGCCTTAAATCAGGAACACCCCCATGCTTATCAGAAGGGGTGAATCAGACACAAAATCAGCCTGATTATCCTCTAGTGTGGGTCTGGCCTAAAGCGTTCCTTTTGATTTTAAGCATCATTAGTTAAATTGCAAGCATGCATGTGAACTAGTGCATCTTGACCATAAATTCACTTCCAAGCTTAATGTCATTATCCCGATCATGGATTGTCCATGTTCAGAGGTTGCTATAGGAACCATTTTCTTTAGGTTGCGAAAACTCGAATACAATTCCCCTAAAAATGCTCCCCTTGGATTCCACTTTCTGTTCATCTACAGTGAAAAAAAAAGATTCCAAACGTAACTTTTTTCACCCCAGCATTTGATCTTACTCTTGCAAAGTCCACATCACAGGAACGGAGCACGTTTTTCAAAACCTCAGCCTGCCAAGATCTCCATTTAGGAAACGACTGAAAAACCTGAGCACAAACTTTAGGCATTAGCAGGATAACAAGGCTGTCCTTCTTGCTCTGGTCTGGCTTACGTTGGAGGTGCGGGTGTAAGCCAAGGGTCCCACAGTCAGTCGTGACTTCAAAGCTGTAACCCGAGTCTCTTTGCGACTCCACAATAAATCAAATAAATTGATTTTGGGGGGACGGACTAAAGCAGACCAAAGAAAAGGCAGAGAAAACAAGCAAGTGCAGGAATGAGATCAAGAGAGACCAAAAGACAGATACTAATAGAATGAGCACTTGTGTACCTAAATAATAAAGCTTTTCAATTTGACATGTCTGTTTGAGGAGAAGAGCGAGGGCCACCAACAAGTCAGGCTTAAATTTACGTCACAGCAGATCACGTAGGCTGAGCGAGGTTAACAGAGGATACCTCAGTGCTCGAAAGAGACACAATTAAGCTTTCCTCTAAGCAAGCCAGAAAATGCCAGCTATTTGTTCAAGAACACATAGGAATGTGGGGGAGATGATGTTCCACTGATAAAGACCCCAAATCTTGTTTCTGAGTCTAGTGTGACTTACACCCCTGTGGCCATACTGACCTCCAAATACACACGTCTTCACTTCAGGATATGGGTTAGGGTTAGGTTTAGGATTTAGAGATTATGGGTTAGGTTGGGTTTTTTTTTAACCTCCTAAGATAATGTTGTGTGGCTTGTCATTTCTCTGCACCATTTCTGTTCCTTACCACCCGATAACTACTGAACTTGATCAATAACTTCACGCAAATAGAAGTTTGACAAAAGACTAAGAGTGGCCCTAATGTGAGGATCTTCCAGGGATATACATACAGTGTACCTGGGAGAAAACATTCATTCACTCATTCATTCATTCATTCATTTGATTAAGTGAACCACTTAATCCTACTAGGGATGCGGGGAGGTTGGAGCTGATCTCAGACGACTCTGGGAAAAGGTGGAGTACATCCTGAACAGTTTACCAGCCCATCGCAGGGCCAACATACATACACAGCCATTTACACTCAAACTGACACCTAAGGGCAATTTGGGAGAAAAAAAAAACAATTAGCCTGATGTGCATGTGTTTGGACTGTGGGAGGAAACTGGAGTACCAGGAGGAAACCCACACAAGCACGGGGAGAACATGCAAATTCCACACAGAGATGCCCTCGTTAAGCCCGGGATTCGTTCCCAGGTCTTTCTTGCTGTGAGGTGGATGTGCTAACCACTACACCATGGAGAAATTATGATGACCCTATATGAAGACAGAATGGTCTCAAGTGGCTAAATCGGTTATATGGATTCCCAATATCAAATCCAACCAAATAAGCACTGAAAAGAACTGGTGTAAAAGTCTTGGAGATTCACATATGGATTGCAAAAGTTGCTGGAATGAAGCCCCAGTGAACCTCATTGGCCCCCTCCCTCCAAATCCTCCGCCCTTCATGCGTGCATCCCACAGCTCTTTTCACACGTGTGTCCAACAGTTTTATAGCTGAGAGGAGACTGCCGCCAACTTAGTCAGCATTGCTTCTCAATGGGTGGTTGGTTGTATCCTTCCCTCTCCCTTTCTCCAAAGAGTCACTAAACAAACAAATCTTTATCCAACTGAGATATATGAACCCCTATTGTTCTCTTCAGCTTGGCCAGAGTGGCGGCTCACTACATGTGTTGTTTTTGTGGTGACTAATGCTTTCACATGCAACTCTTGAATGAGGTCAGTGCTTGAAAAGTTGAGCTCGAGGAAATTCCTGAGATGGCATGTAGTGGAGTAAAAGTGTCAGTTGGCACTGGTGCATAGTAAGACACCAGGCAAAAATCTCTGAAGTGTCGAGTGGGTGTGGGAGGATCAGAATCCTTGTTTAAATGCAAATGTGTTCATATGTTCATAAAAAAGGGAGAAGTGTTCCAGCTGTGTACGATTTTACTGCATCGTGAATTAATTAAAATCTCCACCAGCCTGGTTTATGCCAGAAAAGCTTCTTAGAGAGACTCAATTCACTGTTTCAGAAAAGCAGGAGTCTGGTAGGTAATGGGGTCAGTGAAAATGGCTGAAACCTAATCATATATGCAGAAGACAGTAAAGGAGCAGACGTTCTGAGAAGTGAAAGCTCCAAAATTCACTAAAGCGGCCTTTACAAGGCCTTTGCGCCAAGAACAAGTTGCCCTGGTGCAACTATCTGTGTAAAATTATACTTCTCACCAGTGGACGCAACATGCTTCACTTTTCGAGGTGGCGTAAGTTACAGAACATCTTGTTCCAGGCGCAACATGCTGTCGGAACAAAATCAGTGTCAAGTAGGAGGGTTTACAAATATGCAGTAGCATCTATCTGGGTTATTAGGTCGTTTTGCAGGCTTTCGTGGCAGATGGGCGGGGTTTTCTCCAGTGGATTGCATTATCTCTGTGTGATCAAGCCGACCAGTTTTACAAGGAGAGAAATGACTGCTATCAACACAAAAAAATATTCTATTCTCTCCTTTCATTAGTGTTCTTGAAGCATTCTGAAATGATTCCGTGCATTTGTGTTTGTGGCTGCCTTTTCCTTACTAGATCCTTGTAATTGTGTGAAAGCACACCTTATGTCCTTGCCCGGCATTTTGTTTCTGATCACTGATTTGCTCATGTATGCTTGTGTGTTGTTCCTATAGCTTCCAGGTTGCGACCGATTTGAGAGTGACCATGTAAACATGCAGGAAACTGGCCACAACTTGTTCCTGTTACCAGTGTAAAAGCAGCATAAGCTACATGGCACTAAAACATGTTCATGTTGTAATAGTAGCAGAGTCTGAGCTTCCACTAATCCAACAAACCTTCTATTAATACATTTCTACTGGCCAATCACAACGGAGATATAACTTTTTCTACTTTGGAAAGAGATCTTATAATATAAGGCTCTGAAGGTCTGTTTAAAATAGAATCTGATGTTTAATTTTTGGCTATGGTGCATCTGCAGCAGGAAACATTTAAGTGTAGGAAATGCCTGTATAGTACAACCTAAAATTAGTGTTTAGCAGCATATATCATTAAATTAACCGACAATATTAGAACAGAATGGAGATGATGCCCACAATGTTTGCTTATAAGAGCCAGTGAGCTCACAGGGCTGACCACAGACATTTGAAGCTAGGTGAGATGGCATGGATTACCCCATTGCTATGGGCTATAAATGAAATCCATGAGTGACAGAATCAACCAGAAACTATAAGGGGAAGTGCACTCAAGCAGTGTTTCGGTTAGCCTCAATCCCATCAGAAACATTTATACTGTGACTTGATGCCCATGAAGAATGCATTTAGGCTTTTTATGAGATCCCCCCCAAAACCAAATTTTCCACATATCTCTTCTCTAAATGGTACCATGGAAAATGGACTATTACTGGTTCATCTGCAGGACACAAGTCCAGCTGTTAAGCACCTCCTTTTTTTCTCCCAAATGTATACAAACATATACAGTAGGCTTTAACACACCATATATGAAACTTCCAATGTTAACAATTTTGTAGGTTCGTGCAAAGTAAAGAGAGGTAAAGTTAAAAACTCAATAAAATTTATTTTCCATATAGACTAATTGTTAAACTGGGCTCGTTGCACCTTTATTCGGCTTTGCTGTTTTCTATAAAACATACAAACATGGAATGTAGGGTCATGATTATTCTCCCTCTAAGCTGTCAACAGAGGTGAACACAAAACTAAATCAATATCTTTGTATAATGGAAGACCATGATTGTGGGTCATGGGCATGATGTTACACATTGCACATTATGTGTGTGAGGATTTGAGAAATCTCTGAAGAAACAATTTGCTGTTGATCTGAAGAAGAAGAAGAACAAAAAGATCCTCATTCCTTTCTGCATCAAATCACTTCCCACTTCTTTCCAATTTCTCCTTAAAGAAAATCGGTCACCTTAACCTTTCCTGAGCAATGAACACATCAAACCATGGCTTAATCTACCTACGTGGGCTTTCCTAGGTCCTCCAGGTGCACCAATCCATCCAAGATCAGGTCCCCTTCCATAAGTTGTAAAGGACTCTGGCACATGTATTTCGATTTTTAATTTTTTGGGAAAACACTCATTTAATTAATAATTAAAATTATATTAATTTAATTAATAAATAAAAATATTGTTGATGTGGTTGCGTTAAGGCTGGGTGGCATGTTCCGCTGCTCAGGTTCTAAAGTGCTAAGATACCCTCTGGGACAGTTTCATGCTAGCTTTGTTTGGTTCAGGGTAAACATTTTTCATTAAACCGGCTTATCTATGAAGCAAATTTGAAAAGTCAAATCTCAAGAAGTTTATGGTACACATAGGCTTGTAAAATTCTATGGAATGTCTGAGAGATGGGATTCCAACTGTGTTTTCACATCACTGGTTCCGGATGTCTTGAAAAATTTAGTTAACTACATTCTCATTGGCAGTAGCATGACAGTGGTCAATCTTCCATGAAGTACATTCTTATGTGTCCCCACTGTTGTGTGCTATAGTCATGCTATCCGCACTCTCCTTCATGCTTCATGCATGCTATATGGGAAGTGGTCTGGTGTAACAGGCTTCACATGCGACAAGTATTATTAAACCAGCTTGATAGTTCCCACACTGACGAACAAAATGTTAGGCCAACTCAAAACTAAGAATGTGGATTAACATACATTATTCTGGTGCATTGCAGAGGACTACAGTGTAAGATATGCATACATATCTAAAGTGAAAGATCAGTGAGTAAGATTGATGTTCAAGGACAACACAATGCAATGAATACACAAGCAAACTACACAGAAGAACAGGGTTTAGGTGTCTGAGATGCTGCCATTCCCATATGAAACAGCTGCTCAGAATACTCTACATGGTTCCCATGGACAATGGGGCGAGGATGGAAGGAAGGATATTTGTGCATTTGTCATTGCATGATCTTGAGAAACTGCTGGCATGTCTATTCTGTGATCCAGTTGGTCTTCTGCAATGTGAACACTATGAAATATGGAGCATTTAGGATGTCATCTTAAGCTCAACAGGCTGTTAGTTCAAAATTAGTTCAGAACCTCACAATAGTTGTTGTAAGTACTACAAGGCGGTAATCTGTAAGTTTCTTTAGTCCTGGAATGAAGGTGTTGGTGTCAAACATGTACCATCCAATTCAAAGATATGTTGTGGGTACTGCCAAGTATGTTTTAAGTCCAGCAAATAGGCCAACTGTGAATAGGGTTCTCCTGATATGATCTGTCGACATCTACTTGACTGATATCTGGTCACTGGAAGAAAGGGTGTCCTTCCATGCAGGCTCAGTAGTCTGTGCCATTCATAGACATATTTCAGCATGTAGGAGGGAAGCCTTATCATTACAGATACATGATGTTAGTTTATAATCATGTGAATAGATCATGTTGTCCTGAGGACTGCTTGTTCACCTAAAAAATTAAACTGGGTTCTTAGTAAAGCCCTCACCTTCATATTCATGAAGTAATGACAAAAGAAAGCACATTCAAAGAGAACATCCAAGCCCGGATAAAATTGACAAAAACCTACATTAAGTCTCCCGAAAGCATGTGGAAAAATGTGCCATGGTCCAGTGAGTCCAAGGTAGGATTTTTGTCCATCATTCCAAAAGGTATGATTGGTGCAAAAACAACACTGCCCATCAATAAAAGATCACCACACCCATGATGAAGCACGGTGATAGCAACATCATGCTTTGGGGCTGTTTTTCTTCTGTTAGAACTGTTGCTTTAGTCAGGGTGGAGGAAAAGGATTTGGAATGGCCCAGCCAGAGCCCAGACCTGAAGTCAATTGTAATCAATCTGTGGGGTGAAAATCTAAGATGCCCTCACAATCTGACAGATTTGAAGAGCTTTTGAAAGGAAGAGTTGGCAAAGATTGGCAAGTCAGGAAATTCCATGCTGTAAGACTCCCACCCAACAAGTGTATACTAACATGAATTAAGATGCTGCTTTAATGGTCTACAGTTTTCTGACTGTTCTTGATATATATTACTTGCACCATATAATTGGAATAAACCATTCCATTTTTAGACAAAGGGGAGTATATTTAAAATAAAGATCTAGGTAGAATTTGCAAGCAGAGTATAAATTAATTAATTATAAGTAAATAAATTCAACACCAGTTTTGGCTCATTCAGTCATTCTTTCCTAGTGGAAGACTGTCCATCATATATAGACAAAAATAATAAGAGGAATGCTTATGGAGAAAGGTGCTTATACATTAATGTTTAGAATCTGCTGTTCTGTCCAGTGTCATGCCCCAGGGTGACTGAAAGAGTGGTGTGGGACACAGGGGGTTGGAACAGAATGGTAAAGTAATGGGTTCCTTATGTCAAGCTGCACTCATCTCTATATAATGAACCCTTTTTCCAAATGATGGCTTTCACATTTGCACTGATTGAGTGTTGCATAGTATTCTGAAGGCTGAAGTTTTGATCAGTCGCTCACAGTCTAGGGTTTCTCTTCTCATCCTTCGAAAAACATTCCTACATATAAGCTATACAAAACTTGTACGGAATAAGTAACATCATGATGTTATCCTAATAAGTCTGTCCTTTGACAGCTGCCTTGTCTAGTTGTTGTCCTGCTTACTTTACAAAACTGTGTTTATTGTAATTGATTGATTGATTTATTTTTTTCAACCATTCAGAAACTTGTGTGAATTAAAAAAAAAACAGTATTTTCCACTTTTACTATCTGGTAGACCTAAAGTATTTGGCAAGTTGTTGGTGAAAGACAGAGTGACTTTCCATATGCAGGAGAACAGAGCAAATATTCAAAGGTTCAGGACTGGTTGGCTCAGACAAATAGAGGAGGATTTAATGGATGATCGGTAACTGTGAAAACAATAAGTAACGGATGAGGTTTACTGGATGACGGCACAGCACCTAATTTCATTCAAAGCATTTTGATATTTAGATACTTGGAGGCACCATTTTTGTTCTCTCCCATGTTTTTGGAATTCATTCTTGTCTGCGAATGAAAGACAGCCAGGTGATATTGTGGCATTCCAGGATACATTTCCCGATATGGAAGACATTAAGTCTGAAATTCCATTGAATGAGAGTAAGCTGAAATGATGATGATCCTGGGGGCTTCAAAGGTGACTCCCTATCCCCTTGACCTCCAGGCCATACCACTGGCGAGGCATTGCTAACACCCAGGGAAAATGTGATTACTGACCTTACTGCCTCAACAACAAACATATGTTGGAGAAAGGGTCTCAGTGAGGGGCCAAGTGGCTCTGTGGAAGTCCTGTCTTACCAGGATTTCATCTCCTAAAAGGTCCATTTAAGAATGAAAACAAAAGGGTCCTTATGGCCACCCTGGTTTCAGTGACAGGCCACATTCCCTATTATTGTGAAGTGCCTTTCAGGCTGGACCTGAGTGGGTAAGCAGATGTGCTCTCTAATATCTAGAGTAAAGAAGAGTCCAACAAGAAAAAAGCTGCTTTTTAACATCACTTTCGATGGTGCCAAGTCAACATGATTTCAGGATGTTAGTGTTGTTATTGGATTGCCATGGTTCGTTTGTGAGTGATCTCCCACCCAGTTTCGAGATCGAATTTGCTAATGCATATCATGTGATAAAGCACTTAGAATTAAAAGTGAATTACAGCACAAGCATGTCTTTAGTCCAGCCATCGAACAAGCCACTAATGGACATAGAGATCTTAAATTTCTGGTTATGGGTCATTGTGTCCTGTCTGCAAAGTGTTAACATCATCCTATTGCCATCTAATGAGCTCGTTACGGCTGTCTCAATGTTGGAGTTACTGAGATTGAGAGCAGGAAATGGAATACACGTGCTTACATACCGCCTCACAGCTGTTTTTTGTACTTTCATATCACTGTCATTATTCATTGCTATCTTTTTTTTAAGCCATTTTCTTTGGGAATGGTGTAACCAGCGACAGAGGATCATAATTATACAAAGGTTAGCATTATATATCAAAGTGCCAATATTTTCAGTGCCCTTAAACTGGGAAAGGTTTTATTTTATTATATGGCGATGATAGATTGTGATCAGAAGCACCGGAAACCCTAATGAATTGGTCAATAACTTTTTTCTTGACCCACCACTACTTGGCCAAAATACAAACTCCAAATAAAGTCAGCCTTTTAATTTTTCCCTTCACTTCATGTTTAAATATATATATATATTCTCAGATATATTACATTTTATATTCATATATAAATATCGCATTTACCCTTACTCTTGGGGGAATAAGTCCCAAATGCTGAACAGTTTGTAAGTTGTCTGAGCCATTTCAACCGGTCTCACACTAAAAGTTGAAGCCATAAGTCACTAATCTTGTGTATGGGCATTGCTAAGGTCTTGAGGTATTTAGGGCAGGGAAGAAAAGATATCTAATCATGCTTTTGTTTTTTTATGGAAAAAATATATATGTGATTGTGACGGATGTTACAAGAACAAGACACGTAAAAATTTAATCAAACTTTATTTCAACATTCTCTGAAAACTAACAGTGATACTTGATTGTGACCGCGAGGTATATAGGGGGAGTCGGCTTGCTAATATACTGACTGCAGTAGAGAACAAGAAGTGAGGCACTGGCTGCAGAGTCGTAAAAAATTCTATGTGACAGACAGCACATTACGAACGTTACATCTGCTTTATTAACATGGCTTACGGATTTAAAAAAAAAATTATTTCTTGGTTTAAAACATTTTAGGAAATCCGAGAAAACTGCTTCCACTAATCCCCCTACATGCCAGACCTTGCTAGAGGTACATGTAATAAGAACATACATCAAACCTGAAAGAAATCAATCCTAAAAATAACACAAAAAGCAAAACATCATTGAAGTCCATGGACTATGGATAGGCATCTGCAGTGAGTCAAAGACAAGAAACGTCACACCCCATGGTCCCTGAATTCATCCACCATGGTACATGTAGGTGGCAAGAGCAGTTCTTCTGGTATTCTACTGTGAAGCTCGGGGTTTTATGAATAAGTTGCACCCTTTTTCAGAATCTATAACTGAAAATAAATTTGGCCTGGTCATGTCTCATTTTTCATCAAATTGCCCTGTTGATGCAAGCTTCGCTTGGGTTCAAGTGAGCACAGACTCACTTCAAATGAAAATTGCACATGATGCCAAACGTGGGCATCAACTTTCATTTTTCTTCTTTATGTTTGGGGTTCGGGGGTTATAAAGACATCATATAATAAATAACTCACTAACCAAGTCACTTTAGTACAGAGAAATTCTAGACCTCAATCGTGATGCAGTGAAAGCCTTGGTCTGGAATTTCCCTGTACTGACCGTATGCTCAGTTAATGAGTAGTACATGCTGAAAAGGTTTTAATCCCAAACCATAACAAAACATAAAGATGAGTATTGTTTTAAATTGTATCCATTGTATGCACTCTCTCCTGGGTCTCTCTCAACAAATAAAACCTATGAAACATATCTAGAACAGCACGGTGCATTTTCTCTCATACGGTGGCCATACTGATCCAACACACTCTTTACCTCCATCTGTGCTTGTTTAACCCTTCACTCCCAGTCTCTCCACCAATGAATCTACTGTTTCCTCTCCCTCTGTCCTCCTCCTCTTAACTCTGGCTCCAAGGCCAGAGAGTTCTAACAGTACTGGAGCCATCAAACCTTGCTCAATCCCCTCTGGCTTCTTTCCAGTGCTCCCAAACCTTGTGTAGAAATACATGTATCTCTGTTCTTTCTGAGAACCAAATCAGAAGTAGTATTGAGTTCAAGTATTGAGTTGTAGTATTGAGCCTAGACAAGTGTCAAGAGTTCTTTGTTCTGCCCTACACCTTTTAAGCTCTTTTAAAATATAACATAAATGTTATCCACTGTTTTACCTTCAGCTTTGTGGGTATTGCTAATGTGATGTTGATTTGTATTTGTTTCAGTGCTTCTAGAAATAGCCAGTGCTACTACATCGGTGCCCTCTAAATGTGTGACACATTTGGAAAGAGTGTGTGGGTTGATCAAGTACTTAATGTCGCTGCTCAAATTTATTATGATTCACCACAGAATATTGTACAAACAATTTAATAGTTCAGTTAAACATTAAAAGAACAAATGCTCATCAGATTAATACTCGTATCTGATGCAGTTTTGTTCACCTCACTCACTCACTCACTCACTCACTTTCAGTAAGTTTTATCAGTTTTACCTTGTCATGGTGGATCTGGAGTCTATCCGGGAAGACTGGTTGTGAGGAAGGAGAACACCCTGGATGGGATGCCAGTTCATCACGGCGTGGAAATAACCTACTGAGACTGGCCAAATGTACACACAGGCTTAACATAATCCTCCTTAGTCTTGTTAGTCTCTTTCCCCCCATTTTATTAAAAATCAGACAGAATATTAAATGCCCCTGCTGTCTGATTTTTTTTAACACAATGGGGAAAAGAAGATTAAAGAGATGGGCCTTAGGCAAATTTCTCAAAACAATTGTAAGTGTATAGTTGATTCATTCATTACATTTCATTTTCTGAAATGCTTTATCCTTTAATAGGGCCGCAGGTACTCCGTGGGATGGGAATGGGAATGGGGATGGGAACCCATCCCAGCCAGCTCCTTTGAGCTGAGGGAGGAACCACTACTAACCACTACAATACCATGCTGCCCATATAAATGTGCTTTTCATTTCATATTTAGTTCACTTGATGCTGGAGATAAGCTTTGCGTTTTGTGGAGAAGATAAGCTGTGTGACTTGCTTGCATAGAAATTCTTATAGGACGTTTGGTTTGAATTGGATCCAGCTGATGTTGTGCTGTAAGAGGTGCATGCATCAAATATCTAGTCAAATATCATGGTTACTGTTACGCATGGAAATATTGCTGATGTACCCTCAGGGAATATGGTTGACGTGCATTCTTGAAATACAGATGATTTGCACTAAGGAACTAAAGCTGACATACTTTCAGGAAATATAGATGATGATCATTCTTGAAATACAGATTATGTAAATCCTATGGCATACAGATAATGTTATTTTAGGAAATATAGGTAGTTTACAAACATGATGAACATTTCAGGGTGTCATAAAAGCTCAACAGAGCAAACGGTATTGTCAAAATGACAAAATAATTTTTACATCTGAACACTACAGACCACATGAAGTGAAATACTTTTTGGGAAATACAGTAAAGCAGTCAGATTTAAACGCTGATTTAAAAAATAAATAAAAACATGCATACGTAAAGAAGAAGGGCACTCTGCGCTGACGGGGGCAGTCCACTCGAGATATATATTTTCCCCAACATTTTCTTCATTTACTGGGTTACCTGTGTGGGCACGTGAGCACGGATGTAACAACAAAACCGAGCTCATGGCTTTATGACATTTGCAGAAGTATTTAAAATAAAATAAAATTTAAAAAATAAAAAAAAGCTTCTCACACAAATTCCTCAGGTCACAACAGAGCTGCCCTTTTTGTATAGTGTGGATCTCTGGAGAGAGAGAGAGAGAGAGAGAGAGAGAGACGGAACTCAATGACACCACTTATCACCTCGTTATAATATCATACTGACATGTTTCACAGCAGTTCACACTTTCAGACCCTGGTATCACGTCAGTCTCTTGATGTTGCCAGGAGTCCCAGCCTGTCCACTGGGAGAGTTAAGGGAAATAACAAGTTTCCACTCACAGAACTGCCATGCTCTGGGTGTTTTCCCTCCCAAACCTTTTTTTGTAAGACTGCTGTGTGTGAAAATGCCAATAGATCAGCAGTTTAGCCCCAGTAACCAGGCCATGGTCAAAGTAACTTGCCCCTTTTACACAGCCTGTTCAAGACCTTTTTTCCACCTCACTTTTTGGTGTAAAATGCCTGAATCCACAATGGCATTTTAGTTACACAATTTCCTTCGGGATCAGTAAAGTATTCTGATTCTGATTCTGGTTCTGATTTCATTCCGCCTTGAAACTGGAACAATTGATCGTAACAGACCCAGGATGGACATCTGTGTAAAAGAAACAACCGGCACTGTAGAAAAGGGGTGTGGCTTTGACATCCTTCTGTCCCAGACTAGCATGAATTCAAACATCTCAATCAATCCACCTTGCTTCTTTTTGAAGAGTGGTATAAATGTGCAAGGCTAACGAAACCACCTCAACTCTCAGTGCACCCACTGTTATTGTTCTGAAGTAATACCGGCATGCTTGAGGTATTCACATGTCTGATGTGTAATAGTGAATCTCCTGAGTGGAGGCTCATCGGCATGAAACTTTTATGGTTGGCCTGTGTCCGTGCCACCACAGGAAACCAAAAAAAGGCCAAAATTAAATGTGTATATATATATATTTCATTGTCTGAAGCCTCACGGGGAGGCCGACTCTGGGCGAGGGCAGAGTACACCCTGTACAGCTCACCAGGCCATCGCAGGGCAGACACACACTGACGGCTATGCAGCCTACTTGACGAAACCTCTTGACGAAAATCAGCAATGGTTCTTTTACATGCCTCGCACCACAGACAGTGAGAGACATGGCCGGCATTTCATAACCCAGCAGTGAGAACCCGTTGATAGTGGGGCTTGAACCCCCAACCTTGGGATCAGTAATCCAGCACCCTACCACCGGGCCACATCTGCCCCTTATGTGTGTGTGTGTGTGTGTGTGTGTGTGTGTGTGTGTGTGTGTGTGTGTGTGTGTGTGTGTGTGTGTTACTTTCACAGAACAGAATAAAAAAAAATAAATCACACCACCTAACTCAAAAGGCAAACTTTCACCAAACAAAAACAACATCAAACATTAATGAGAGCATTAAATATAATATATTATACTATAATATAATATACATATAATGTCATAAGCTTAATAATGTCATTCTTGTGATTTCTGGCGGATTAATAGTTGTTCACCTCTTATGAATTTTATCCTCGCTTGCATCATATTTCAACAACACGGTATTATGGAGATGTACAGCAATTATTGAACTGGTTGCGCGGCTATTAAAAAAATACAGTTGAATATTATGATGTTTTGATGCTTTTCATGGAATAAGCCTAGAATAAACCAGCATATAAACTAACAAAAACTAGCAAGCGGCACTTCTGGCTTCATCCCACCATAATCCTAACCACTACATCAACACGCTGCCAGAGGAATAGTCCACAAGCAATTTCCAGTTTAGCAAGTGACTGACTTATGAAGGAGTTGAAGTTAGATTAAAGGTTACACTATTCGTGGTTATGCCTTTTTCAATTAACTCTGGCTTAAATGACACGTGCACATGCCCACCCATAGACACAGCTCTGCAGAGAACACAAGTGGCTTAAACAATAACATCATAGTTGGAATTTCATAGTAAGCTGCACTGCACTGGGATAGGCTACTTTACAAAAAAATAAATAAATAAATAAATAAATAAATAAATAAATAAATAAATAATTCTTATTGAGAATAGAGTTCTTGTTTTAAAGCCAGAAAACTGGGCATGTACGTTGTTTCAACTCTCAGACTCAAATGACAATGTGTTTTCAATTTTCCATGCAGAACGTGCGTGCGCGCGTGTGTGTGTGTGTGTGTGTGTGTGTGTGTGCGTGTTGTGACGTCACGGACAGACTGTGCGCTCTCTGGCTGCAGCGCTTTTCCCTGCTGGGTGAATCTAACGGAAAGGTGGATCATTCCAGTCGCGTCTCACGCGCGTTATTGCTGCGGATAAAAATGAACATTCAACCCAACAGAGGACTTTATCCCACAAAACCTTCCTTCAGTCTTTGATCTTCATAATCATCTTCATTTTCTTTTCTTTTTCTTTTTCTTTTTAATAAAACGGACCTCAGCTGATCTTACTGGGACAAACTTTTGGAGCTATTCACAGAATCAGGCGGACCATTTTCTGAAAATCTTCCAGCTGTAAGTAACTCTCTCTCTCTCTCTCTCTCTCTCTCTCTCTCTCTCTCTCTCTCTCTCTCTAACTCTTTACGGGTTAAAACAACAACAACATGTTTATAAATCAGAAGTATCCTGTGTGATGCATATTGATTGATTTAGGTGCCAAACTGGCTGTGTGAGATTTTTTCCATGTATGATATATTTGATCTTTTATAAATGTTTGTGCGTAAAAGGTGCGTAATGCTGTAAGAGAGAGAGAGAGAGAGAGAGAGAGAGAGCACTCAGGGGTGTCTCCTAGAAAGTGAGACTCATTTAGGAATTCTTTCTGTTCCTGGAAGCACTTTTACAACCTGAAAAAACCAACAACAAAAACACATGAAAGATGTTCCAGGAACCATTTGCTCTTATGGTGGGAGTAAAATAAAATGTTGACTGGCCAGTGTAGGAGAGTGCAGTCCAAACCGCTGGGCTGTGGTGGTGATAACGCGTGGCAGAGAGAGAGAGAGAGAGAGAGAGAGAGTGTGTGTGTGTGTGTGTGTGTGTGTGTGTGTGAGAGAGAGAGAGAGAGA
>JBCNYH010000026.1:34541052-34559357 GCA_039654325.1 Tandanus tandanus
CTGGGGGTCTGTAAATAATAATTAAAGGTATCAGCTGCGTGGGCATATTTTTTCCGGAAACGTATGTTATGTTAGTAGGATATGGCTTTGTAGAGCAGAAAGGTGGAGATTATGAAGAAAAAGGTAATAAGGTAATCAGAGTGGTGCAAAATACAAAAGTAAGGTGCAGGTGCAACATTTTAGTCTGATGTAAAGTGCAGATAAAAGATGGATAAAATTGAAAAAATTTAAAAGTTTGAAAATAGGTGGTAAGGTGTTAAGTCCTCCAGTATATACAAATGTAAAGTGTGTGCATAGTCCAGTGTGAGTTGTGTAGGGTGCTGGCCCAGTGTTAAGTTCTCCAAAATGTACAATGTACATTGTAAAGTACAGTGCGTGTGCTTGTGTGATTGTTGACCAATCTTGATGTCTTTATATTCTACAGTATTACAATTTCTCTTCACTTGGACTTAGCAGTCCAGACCAGTAACCCTGTTCCAGCATGAAAATGCCCCCGTGCACAAAGCAAGCTCCATGAACACACGGTTGACAAGTTTGGAGTGGAAGAACACAACAGCCATGATTTCAACCACACTTAACACCTTTGTGATGAATCAGAACACTGAGTGTGCCCCAAGTCTTTTCACCCAACATTAGTACCTGAATGTGGAAAACAAAGCCGTAGTCCAAACTCTAGTGAATAGCATTTCCAGAAGAATGGGGCTTTGAATCTGGAATGTGACATACTATACGCACACATGAGAGTTATTGTCAGTGTCCACAAACATGTGGCACTATTGTATGAATCAATTGCTATACACCTAATAATAAATCATTGTTAGAGGACTATTTGCTATTGCTAATTCAGACACTTTGCTGACAAATGCTATCTTGAAAGATCTGGAAAGACAAAAACCCGACCTGAACCATATAATGTTTCAAAATGTGTAAGATGTTCTCAATCCTGGTCGTTGGCGACCCCTGCCCTGCACATTTTTGTGTTTTTCCTGTTCCCAACCTGCCCGATTCAACTAATGAGCTAATTAATAGTACATAAATTGAAGGGGGTTTGAAAGTGTGGGAAAATAAATGAAATGTGCAGGATAGGGGTTCTTCATGAACAGGGTTGGGGAACTCTGGGTTAGAAAATCAAGGAAAGCGAATCATTCATTCATTTATTCATCTGCCAAACTGTTTAATCCTACCAGGGATGCTGGGTATCTCGCAGGGATCTCAGTTGACTGGGCAAAAGCAGGTTACTCACACCTAGGGGCAAATTCTTGAAATTGGAAGAGCCAAATAGCCTAATGTGCATTCAGCCCATTCAAATGATTCCCCCGTAATGATTTGACTAATAGCCTAAAATAACTTGCAATAACCTTCCTGCAAGCCACTACCTTTTAGTTTTTTGGTGTTTGGTTAGCCATTTCTTTTGTTGTTCTCATAATACAGCAACCCAGTAGTAGAATCTGACCAACTGCCTAAATGTTTGTGTCTGTTTAATATCCATCTAGGTTCATTTCACAACCCGGGGTTCAACAGTGTTTTTTTTTTTTGTTGTCACTGTAGATGCTGAATAATGCATGCTTTGTTTGTTAATATGCCCATCAGTAGTGTACTGTCTTCCAGAGTAGATTTTAGGTTTTACAGTGAAAGCTTAAATAATTTAAGAGCTTCTTTTGGAACACATTCATCATGAGTAATAAAAAAAATCAACGGTTTATAATACAAATCCCTTCACATGATGATAAAGCCGCCATGAAATCAAAATTGGTGTTTTTCAGAGCTCTCTTGGCTCGCTATGGACATGAGTAAGCCCGGGTTTATTTTTGAAATGACAAAAGTGTGTCCTGTAGATATTCCTATTTCCATTTTGTCCTTTACATAAGCTAGTTAGCAATAAGCACGGGTTGTTCTGGAATTATATACCTGCATATGTATGTTTGTACATTTGCATTCTTTCACTTTACAAATTCTGCAAATCTTGGCTTGCAAGCCATTCGAATGTAATGTCACTGCAGAATGCTGACTGTAAATAATTTGATTACAAGTCAGATTTTTTTATTTTCTTTCAGAACTAATTCCTTCAAGATGGATGGACAGTGTTACTACAATGAATCCATTGCCTTCTTTTATAATGCAAGCGGGAAGTATCTGGCCACGGAATGGAATGCTGTCAGCAAACTGGTGATGGGACTTGGGCTTACAGTATGTATCTTTATTATGCTTGCTAACCTCCTGGTGATGGTGGCCATCTACATTAACCGCAGATTTCATTTTCCCATCTATTATCTCATGGCTAACCTAGCAGCAGCAGACTTTTTTGCTGGACTGGCTTATTTCTATCTGATGTTTAACACGGGGCCGAACACACGCCGGCTAACTGTCAGTACGTGGTTACTACGCCAGGGCCTCATTGACACTAGCCTGACGGCTTCCGTGGCCAACTTGCTTGCTATCGCCATTGAGCGCCACATCACAGTCTTCCGCATGCAGCTCCACACTCGTATGAGTAACCGGCGTGTGGTTGTGGTCATCGTGATCATCTGGACTATGTCGATTGTCATGGGTGCTATCCCCAGCGTGGGTTGGAACTGTATCTGTGACATCACAACCTGCTCCAACATGGCACCACTCTACAGCAACTCATACCTCATCTTCTGGGCCATCTTCAACCTGGTAACCTTTGTGGTCATGGTGGTGCTCTACGCCCACATATTTATGTATGTCCGGCAGCGCACTATGAGAATGTCACGCCACAGCTCAGGTCAGAGGCGCAACAGGGACACCATGATGAGCTTGCTGAAGACAGTGGTCATTGTCCTTGGTAAGTGTCTCTCTTTACTAGTCAGTTCTGCTGGTGTGTTCTTATATGTATAACTCAAGGCCAAACTGTTAAGGATTGAATAAAGAAAAACATTTATCAGTTGCAGTATTTCTACCATCATTCACACAAGTTCCTCCACAATCAGGTAATGTCCAAATTTTATGGGATTCATGGGTGAACATTCCATGCGCAGGAATCTTCAGGATTATCAGGACTGGGGTGGCAGGGTGGCCACCTGGTGTGATAAAGACAAATTCATTCAAAGGTTTAGCGGTACTGCACATTTATATTTTTTTGAGCCGTAAACTAAATGATGTGACTGTACTGTGATTAAACACATCAGTGTTGTTGAAATACTATACTGGAGCAGACTATACTATGACCTAAAATTTTAATGGGTTAAAAATACCTCAAAAAGCCGTCTACTAGTCAAACTCCTCATCCTATACCGTCCAGGGTCCGAGGTCCATTCTGACGAGGTCAAACATTTGGTACTTCTCTTATGAATTTTTTATGTTAAAGAATCTTAATGCCCTGTAATCAGAACCTCCCCCTGTCACATACATCACACAACGGGTATACAACAGAAAATTGGACAAATTCTTAAGACAGATGTGGGTGTGTCATACAAAACTCACCTTTTGTGCGATGGAAAATACCACCCTTCGCCCTTGTACTGGATCTTTGGACATTTTTAAAAAAAATTCTCATGAAAAAAAAATCTCATAGGTAATTTTCAATATCAGGTCCATCAAGTCCTAGGTCTGTTGCAGGATGCCATATGATATACTACATATGAATTTCATAGGATGCATTCAGATTTGTACAGTCTTCTTACAGTGGCCCCATGATTGCACTACATTAAACCCGCAGGACTTTCACATGTATCGTACCACATTTTTACAATAGTGTTAGTATGGCTGTACATAATGTAACATATATACAATGTTCTTATGTCAACCGAGTAAGGAATATCAGGAATATCATCCTGGGATTTTTTTTTTTTTTTTTTTTTTTTCTTACAACTGTGGAATCACTTTTTCATATGAACCATCATCCAATTTGAGCAACAATTTGAACAAAATTATGCAGCTTTCACCTAAATGTACATTACTTCATTCTTACGACAAAAACAAAAAACACAGGTTGTTTGTTACGGGCTAAAGTCGCAGACCGTAAAACCACATGCACATTATGTGCTGCATATACAAATTCATACATGCTGATTTAGTTTAATCATTCACAGGCGTTTACACCCTCCCGTCCACCCGGCCCCCCTCTTCAGACACCCCTCCCTTCCCCCAATCATCTTGCCCACTCTTTTTGCATTTTTCACAGCTATGTGTGATTCTGTAGTGGTTCTAGTTAGTCTTAGAACAGGGGATGTAGGTACACTTTAATGTTTTACTCCACCTTTTTTCATCATATAGGTGTTGACAGTTAAAATCCATATCTATCTTCCACTTGTATGAGTCCACCAATGATCACTGAATTCGCTGGGCACTGGCTTTGCTGGGCACTGGCTAAGGGCGGAGCTCCCGATATCTCTATTGATCGGAGTCTGAGGCTGGTGTTATAAGAGTAGTGCTGCTCCTTAGAGGGCTGAATCAACTTTAGCCCAAGAGGAAATAAATTTTCCCCACGTTTCCCGACTACACTCTGAAGTGAAAGCAGGAAAGGTTAACACTGGGTTTTCTTTTCTGCATTCTGCCTTCATTTGTATCAACTGTCTTGTTTAACAAGTTTATGTTCTATGCTCCCATTTTGCTTGGCAAAGGTTTCTCTGCCTAGCTGAATTACAATATGCGTTTTTTATTCTCCATGAGAAGTTTGAGTAATAGTGCGTGAGTCTCTACTTTTTGGGTTTCAGTTTCATTATGAATAATAAATCAGGTTTTTATTGGTCATGTGGTAGCCTTATTGGGTTTTCTGTGGGGATATGGACAGAGGACAACTATCCAAGTCATCTTCCATGCCTATGGGGCTCCATTCAGGAGCTCCGCTAAAAACCCTGCTAAAAGAATATGCCCAATTTCATTTTTTATATCCACAAAGGCCCTGTAATCGTGCCAATAATATCAACCTTATGGAGCCATCTCTTTGTCTCTGTGTTGTAATTTGGTCACATTGCCATAGAGATTTGTCCTTGGGGTGTGTTTATCATCCTTGACGGCAGTTGTCACAGAACGCTGTGCAAAGTTTTCCATGTGCTTGCTTCTTGCAGAAGGAGGGCAGCTGAACTGTAGCCTTGGCTATGTTCACTCATAAAAGCAACTCAGTGTCCTCATTCCAGTTTTAATGCTTATCCTGTGAATGCCATTAAGATGTTCAGACAAAAGAAATTGTTTAATCACACCATAAAATATAAACTTGAAAAATGTCTATTTTTCAAACTGACTACTAGCTGGTTGCATATTAAAATATTGTACTTGATCATATAAAAGAATAATAACAATAACTAATTATTAGCTTTTTCAAAAAATTTAACTTTGCAGGTTTTATGTAAAAATATTTTCTTAGAATTTTTTTGTTGTTTTAATAAATAAAAGCATTGAGAAGGCACACTAACTTTTATAGTATAAAATATAGTCTTTAAAGTTTACCTTCACATCCACATTTTCACTAACACTGCTGTATAAAAAATGATAATTTTTATTTTCCGAGCCGCTTTATCCTTCATTCACACCATGAAGCAATTTGGAATAGCCAGTTAGCCTAATGTGCATTTCTTTGGACTGCGGGAGGAAACCGGAGTACCCGAAGGGAACCTAGGCAAGCGTGGGGAAAAAACTTCACACAGAAGCACCTTCGCTGGGCACGGGGCTTAAACCTAGGACTTTCTTGCAGTAAGGCGGAAGTGCTAACCAGTACCCCACTGTGCCACACAAAATAACATTAAAAAACTTTTTTAAAGCATTTATTTTGGGAAGACATTAATAAATATATCATAGACACTGACACACACACACGCACACACACACACACACAATATTTTTACAATGTAGTTTTTTTTTTTTTTTGCTTCAGTTTCTCACTCATTTCATTTGCCGCTTAATCCTATTAGGGTTGGCGGAAGGCTGGAGCCTGTTTCAGCCAACACTTGGCGAAGGCACAGTACACCCTGAACAGCTTGCCAGACCATCGCAGGGCAACACACACACAAACGTTAACACTCACATCCACTCCTAGGGGCAATTAGGAACAGCAACTTAGCCTAATGTGCATGTCCTTGCACTGTGGAGGGAAACTGGACTACCTTCTTGCTGTGAGGTGGGCGTGCTAACCATTACACCACCACTTGATTCAACTTGATATTACTAAACTCTGACATATTCCTGGCAGGTGTTCTTACAGTTTTGATTTAGTAATGCAGAATAGTAAATTATGAATTAAATACACTTGATAATTAATTCAAATTAAATAATAAAAAAGTTGAACAAGGGTAAGAACCCAGGGGACAAATTAACTTGTGAGTAAATGCCTTGTTTTGTTTGGTTCCATTGAATTTCACTACTTCAAACTTGAAAAACCACTCTTTGCTATCGGTTTTACCTAGCCATACAGGTCATGCCTTTAAAGCAGTATGTTATCTTATTACATTGTTGAGCCAACACTTGAGTAATGGAACAATGCAGCCGTTGAGTGATATACAGCTAAGGGTCTGTGGCCCTGCTCCTGTCGCCAGTTCCAGTGTTTGCCTTGCACTATGTCAGCGTCATGCCTCACTGCTTTCCCCAGCCAAACGTAGAGAAAGAACCTCAGTCAGGGTACAGAGACCCAGAGCCAGCAGAAAACAGTGCTGTTGTTGTTTGAAAAACGTATGGGGCTCGATGTGAGGCTCTTGGGAAAGTGCAGAGCAGTGGAGCAGGACAGGAACAGATACGGTTCTTAGGTAGTGCTGGCACGCCAAAGATAAGAGCGTTCTAATACCATTATAATGCAGCCGCGCGCGCGCGTGTGCGTGTGTGTGTGTGTGTGTGTGTGTGTGTGTGTGTGTGTGTGTGTGTGTGTGTGTGTGTGGCTCCGAGCCATAAGAATGTTCTGTAGATGGTAAATGAAAGAGAGCAGTGAAGGCAGAGAACGGTCAGCCATTCTTCATTCAGTTCCTTGCAGAACAGCTCATTACCACATTTCAACTGCTTAAAATTTTCACATTTCTTAAGCATGAGACAATCTTTAGAAGATCTCAAGATTCTCAAGAAGTGTAAGATTACTCAGGACTGTCAGGTTCCTTTAAAAGTAGCATTTAATATTAGCAATACATATTTATTTACCTGTAACTGTATACTCCCACTGACAGAATGAACATGAGCTTTGTGTCTGTTTCAATGTGGAGTTTGCACGTTTCCCCCCCATGCTTGCATGGGTTTCCTCTGGGTACTCCGGTTTCCTCCTTCAGTCCAAAGACATGCGTAGAAGGCTAAATGGATATTCTCGATTGCCCCTATGTGTGAATGTGAGTGTAAATGGTTGTGTGTTGGTCCTGTGATGGTCTGGTGAGCTGTTCAGGGTGTACCCCACCCTCGCCCAGAATCTGCTGGGATGGGCTCGGAAAATGAAAGCAATTTTGGAAAATGAACTTTAAAAAAAACGAATAATGTATGGAATGCATGCGATGGTCATTAGAACACCATTAAAAACATGCCAGCTAACACATGCTAAACCATAATGTTTATTGAGAACATGTGCATGACTTTTATCCACAATGCTTTTTTGACATTTTCAAAATGTCGCACACATCCAGGCACCTGAACAGCGCCATCTAGCATGAGACAAGGATTGCGCACATCCGTACTGGGGTTTCCTTTTCTTTAAATCATGCAGGTACTGAAAAGGAAACCACAGTGTGCACAGTCCTTGGAAATGAATGTTATTACAACATTTTCTGACAACATTTTTGAGACATTTATCGAAAATGTTACCTGTAACTTTATAACAGTGTTTTCAGGAGTCTACCAATTAACGTTAATAACGTTTGTGCAACATTGATAAAACATAAAATTGTTAGCTTGAACAGCTAAAGAAAAAAGTTGGACATTACCATATCACATCCAAAACTTCTTCTATATTCAATTAAGGTAAATAATTTAAAGAATATCATAATATAATAGTAAAGAACAGCTTTTACTTGCAAGCTGTTAAATGTGCCACCCTACCACCACCACGGTCACACACTGACTGAATAACCATTATAGATCTTCCTGGACAGTGCAATATCACTCTTTTAAGTGCAATATTCATGTTTAGAGCAGGTCTCGAACATCATATAACATTATAGCAGCATGCACCTTATGATTCAAAAGCTGTGTATACCACGCACCTTTGACATACCATGCACCCTTTTGTGTATGTGTGAATATGTGGATATAGGTTGATGTGTTTGCATATATATGATATATGTATGTATATGTTTCTATATGTGTACATATAGGTATGTGTATATATGTATATGCATAAACTGATTTTTATTGTTCATGCAACAGTTGACAAGAAAGATCTCTTATCTTATAATTTATTCAATTCTTTAAATTTCAATTATACTGACCCTTTTTGTTACTTTCAAAAAAACGGTTCCTTTTTGATGAAAGTTTTAGCTTTGCTTCTTTTATTAATTTCTGAAACCGCTATAGCCTGCTTAGCGATGCTCCACACACACACACACACACACACACACACACACACACACACACATTTGCATTCAGAATTGAGTCAGGGAGCTGTGAGGAAGCATTGCTACCCACAGCACTGCCATGCATCACCAATTTGCCCTAAAGGAATTTTACAGACAGGAATATCACTGTTCCAGTCTTGCAAATAGAAAGGTTCAGGAAGCAGTATTTTCTAAGAGTGTGCACTAAGGGGTGGATAGTTAGCTATTGGATATTATGTGTAGATTATTGTTGAAATTCACATAGTTCAGATTAAATACATTATATTTAACACATCAACCCACCCGTCCCACAGTAGGCAAATCATTAATTTATTAAGGATTACACCAGGCAAGTGTAAGCTCTGCTACCAAGTCCTTTGTTTTGGTTGCCTGGAATCCTAAGTGACATAGAAAGCGGTAGCTATAATAATATAGAATAAAGTACGGCAAAATATGTGCATTCATACAGGCACAATGAGTATATAAACAACCCTGGCCGTAGTCATTGTCTTTTTGTAACAAAGCATCAGCAGTCGCATGGTGCATAGCTATATGTAGCAATATTGTTCTATAGCACACCTCTTAATATGCCTCCGTCACAAAGCAAACCAGTAATGCAGAACCACACGAATAACCCAGCTGAGCATCTGTGTCTAGTGTGTTGTATACCATGCACATCAGAAGTATGAATACACCCAAGTGTACCATCATTGCTTTCAAACAACTTTTGTTCCACTTTTCAAACAAAAGTTGCTGAGCAATGTGTTTGTGCGATCAGAAGTATGTTGGCGGAGAAATGGGAGAGAAGCGGAAAGCAACTCTTGGACACTGAAGACAGAGACATTTGAATGTGTACTGGTCTCTAAAGGAAGAATATCAATGTCAAAAACGTCAGACCCCCACGTTCCCCCATGTCGAATGTAACTTTTACCAAAACTTCAATCCCAGCTCTGTTACTGTTGAACATTTTGGCTCAGAGTCAGAACAAAATGACTCCCCATTCTGTACGTCGACCTTTTACACAATACGGCAAATCGAAACAATCCTGCCTTGAACAGTGTGGGATTTTTATCATCAGATCACACATAAAATGTACAGGGTGACCCAAAAAACCTCCCACATTTCAATGGTTAATTAAAAAAAAAATGTTAAGGATAATTAAATTATTATTTGCACACATGAAACTTCATCCAGTACAGTTTTTATTTCTTTTTTATTTCTCGAAAACTTTTTAAGGCAACAATTTCTTACAAGCTTCAATTTGAGCTTGAAGAACTCGGTGTGTGGTTTCAGTAAGATGGAGCTACGGCACACACAGCTCGGAGATCATCGGAAGTGCTGAGGGAAATGTTTCCGGATCAGGTGATCTTGTGCGTGGCGATGTTGGGGGTCGGCCTGTTTCTCTGACCTCGCCCTCTTGTGATTTTTTTTACTGAGGTGCTACCTTAAATCACAGGTGTTTACTCATGGACCCCCAACTCCTGAAGCCCTTAAATCTGCTATTCAGCAGGAGATATCCGCTGTTCCACCCAACATGACCCGTCGAGCCATGGCAGCCTTCAGAAATCACCTCCAAGCGTGTATAGGCAGTGACGGCTACCATTTGGAGGTTGTCATCTTTAAAACATGATATATATAAACCATACTGAATAAAGTTTCATCTGTGTGAATAATAATTTGATAAAAATTTATAGATTTTTCCCAATTACCTTTGAAATATGGGAGGTTTTATTGGTTCACTTTGAATTAATGAAGTCTAGCTCGCATCTAAAAAACTATTCTGGTAGCAGGATAGTCATACGAGCTACTTCATTTTTGTTTTGCTAGTGTTTCTACATACCGTCCATTTATCCAGCTACTACAAGACAATGTGTAAGACAGCAATTTCAAAATGAGAAGCGTGCAGTATAGTTACTGCACTGAAATGCATCCGAAATGCATTTTGCTTATAGACACATCTATCCAGCCATCCATTATCTATTCCACTTATCCATGAGGGTCATGGGGAAGCTGGAGTTAATCCCAGCTGACTTTGAATGAGAGGTAGAGTACACCCTGAACAGGTCACCAGTTTATTGCTGGCCTAACACAACCACTCACACTCACATTCACAACCATGGGCAATTTAGCGTAGCTAGATGGGCCACCTAATGGGCATGTCTTTGGAATGTGGCTTGAGACCAGAGTACCTGGAATAAATCCATGTAAGCACAGGGAAGAGCATGTAGTTAAACTTTTAGCAATGTCTTTAGAAAGGCATCAAGTCTGAAAGGCAATTCACAACAAATGGCAGCTGAGTACTTTCACAGCTACTGCAATATCATTGGCGCTTCATTATGCTGTCCTATTGATTTGCCTGGCATCATTTCCCTCAATCCACGTCTGTGTATTTCTGAGAACAACAACAGAACCCACACATCTGGCCATTTCTGTTGTTAGAGTGCTGGTAAATCCTCCATCAAACCACATACCACTTTCATCTGTTCTCACCATCAAGTGAATCGTCAGTTCTAGGGCTAAATCGGAAACCTCAGGATCACTGGCGTGAACTGCAGCACATGAGTTTAATGAGTACTTTGTAGCCTGCCAGTGGTTTACTTTATGGCTCTTTTTGATTATGATATACTGTATTAATTCCACAAGGGAAATTATTGCCTCTGTATATAATCCATCCAAAGTGAGCACACACACACTCGGAGCAGTGGGCTGCCACACACATTGGGGGTTAGGTGCGGAGAACAGTAGGGGGTTAGGTGCCTTGCTCAAGGGTACTTCAGCCATGAAGGTAGAGGAAGGGAAGGTGCAGCTCACCCCCCCCCACTGCCACACATTTATCCTGCTGGTTCGGGAATCGAACCAGTGACCTTTCGGTCCCAAAGCCGCTTCTCTAACCATTAGGCTACAGCTGCCCCAAAAGGACCTTTAAGAAAAATGGCAAATCCATTTCACCATTTCTGATGTCCTACACGAGCACCAGAGAACCAATCTGGCACTATCAACAGTTAGTCGTTTTTTTGATCTTTGGGAAAACCAAATACATTCTTATAAAAGTTTATTTCATGGTATCTTTACATGTGTTACTGGTCTACAAAAACTTTTCCATTGTAAAGACACAGATATACAGTAGTACACAAGGGCCGCTTTGGATGCTGAAAAATAATGACCATTGTTAGAAACATTTGTACCCATGCTGTGGCCTAATCTATTCATAATGCCCTGGCTATTACATGAGCTCTTTCATCGAGGATAACCTTCAAGATTGTCATCACACATCTCAGCAGAGGTAATGCTGAAATTATGACTCTGTTGGTAGATTTTGGGGGTGGACTCTCACAGACATATGGGTGGAGGGAATATGGACTTCAGAAGTATGAGCATCTGCAATTCATACGTCAGCCGTCCTGTCTACTGGGAGTAACTGTGATGCATGTATGCCATGCATACCTTATGAATAACTTCACGGCTGCAAAATTTATTTGACGCTTGACTCATGGTAATTTTCAACAAGAAAACCACACCCTCGTCACTCACGTACTCTTGACGAAATGTTCAAAACACTTACAGAATAATGTCAGTTGACTCTGAGAATACAAAAAATAAATAAATAAATAAATAAATTACCTACTGGCTTGTACTGGGAAGTGATACTGGTTATATGAGACCAAGGCTTAAGACAGCCCCAGGGTTGAACACCAGAAATAAAAGCCACATGTGTTAGGGTATTTAGGCCATCACCAACTTTAAAATACAACCCCATACCCTTCTCCAGATTCACCGAATGACTTCTGCACATGGGTTGAAGTGCAGGTTGACAAGCCTACAGGGAAAACCACATGTCCTCCCAATCACCAGGTCTTTTATCAGATTCCAAATGCAGCATTTCCATGAACTCATTTCTGCACAGTGTATAACATGGTCAGGCCAAGGACATAAGATATTTTGGACATTCCCACATTATAACTAATCCACTGGGATTCAACCTGAACTAGGAAGCAGATTTCTTGCTGGATGTTTTCCACCATGATACCAGGGCTCCATGCATGCTTTAAGACCCCCACAAGCATCACTAACAACCATCACAATTTTAAAGAAGTCGGGTGTGTCCTCTATTAAAGACCACCATCCTGTAGCTCTCACACCAATCACAATGATGTCTCTTGAGTGTAGTTACAAGGCAAGTAACGACCAGACTCTTTACCTCACTAAAATTCACACCTGTATTTTATATTGTAGCATAGTATCATCATTATGACTGTTCCTACGTTTGTACTTACAGATGTTATAAACTTTACTTTATATGCTGCTACTTATGTCTCCTAACAGTTACCAAAACTATGGTCTTGAAGGACTGGTATATTCTTCCACTGGGGCATATGGGTAGGAACTGAGCTATAAGAAGCATTTTAATGGAACACAGAACCTAATTTATGTGTGTCAAGGACCATGGAACATTACACCTTGAACCATGAAAGAACCAGCATTCAACACAGTAGTATATCATGTTTGAATTCGCCAACCAGTATTATATGAGCCTGAACAGCAAAGTCATTGTGTTAACACATATGAAGTCTTGCTTGGAGTCAATACAAGCCTTTGAGAAGTTCCCAACATATAAATCCATTCTCAGTTTGAAGGTGGAAAGAGACATTCTTCAGAAAGGAAAGATGCTCAGATCGAACCAATCTCCTCCTGTGTTGGCTATAATATCATGGCGTCAAAACAACCTTTAAGTGCCACCCAACCTGAAGTTTGATCTAAGTAAACTGATCCAAAACAAACGGTTTTATTGTATGGGGGTGGGCGGGGGGGGCTGGAAAGCTCATGAGCTGACAAAGAAGAAGTACTGCTAGAGCAATGAAATTTTTTCCTCTATATCAAAAGGATCCAAGTACTGTAACATCAATGGGAGACGTGTGTAGACCACATGGGAAACTATCTTGAAAATAAACAACATTTGGTCACATTTCCACCATTGCATCATGGTCAACTTATGAGGTTTTCTTTTTTTGTTTTTTTTATTTATTTATTTATTTATTTATTTATTTATTTATTTTTAATTAAAAAAAAAAAAAAAAAAAAAACATGAGGTTTTCAGCACACTATTTTATGGATACTAATTTCAGTAGCACTAACATTTAGTTTTTTCTTGGAGCTTCAGAAAATGTTTTATGATTTATAAAGTCGAACCAATGAGCTATATTTCAGAACTCAAAGGCCAAATGTAATTGCGTCTGGATTTCCAGTCGAGTTAAATACAGCGCTCTCTGTAATGCTAGGTATTTATTAAACAGCAGGAAATCCAATTTGCTCCGGCAACATGCACCATTACGTCCATCAGCATTTCCTGTTATTGTAATCATATTTTTAGATGAATACACTTAACATATTAGTTTCATTGGTGTTATAGCAGAGAAATAAGCCAGGTTATTTATTACTAAAGCCTATCATGTACTGTTAGATATTAACGGATCATCAGCTAGTAGATCACTAGTAATTACCTTTCTTTACTGACTTAATTAAAACACCTGGGATTTACATTTATCCGTTTGCCTCATCTGCAGGAATGTGTGACGCCCATAAGGGGATATGGGCAAAAAAAAAGAAAAAAGTCTAGTTTCTGGTGCTCAAAAGAAAGTTTATGGTTTCTTTATTTTCTCATATCCCCTTAGGGCAAACTCAAGGCCCGTGAGCCGCCAACTCATTTTACATGGCCCATAAGAGCTTTCAAAGAATATGATTATCGTACCATTACCATGATATGTAATTCATCATCCATCCACTAGGCGAGGTCAAGCTATGTCAAGTGAACAGCAAATTACTCAAAACTCAAGAAAGCTTGCAAGCTAGCTGGCAAAAGTGCTGTCAGAAAGGGAAATAAAGAGGAAATAAGGGAATAAGATTACAAATACGTAAACTAATTATTTTGCCATATAGATTTCATGGTTGCCCTTTTTGAATAGATGTTCGGTGATTATTCGGCCCTCGATGACCTAGAAATTTAGTGATGTGGCTCTCAGCGAAAATGAGTCTGACACCCCTGGGGGAATTGTATTTTTTTTTTTTGCTTTTATATATTTTCTGGACCATTTATATATTGAAATTCACTGCACATCACAACTAAACTCAGAATCTTACACTATGTATGTGTAAAAACACAGTACATGGCTTTTTTTAAATGGTGGAGAAAATAAAACCTTTCAGTCCCAGAAACACCACCCAACCCCTAGAGATCATATTTCCTTTCCCGTTGAGCTTATTCATAAAGAGTGAAACGTGGCTGAGTCAAGGAAACAGCCCGTTGCAGTTTATCTAACTCCTGAGAGTCCCTACATAACTTTCCAGTGATGTAAAGTACGCGAGAACAGCTGTGTTCTCTAAAAGAAAACCAGGCATTTGTGAATATCGCTCTCTATTGCAAAATAACATCTGTAGCCAAAATGTTTTTTTCTTTTTCAACACACACTAAGAAACGCCAGCTGAATACAGTGTCATCAATTTGCTAAGCATGTTCATGAGCTTATATTAATACGCCGACGTGACGTGAATGCTGCTATCTTGTGAATGACGTGCTGAAATATTGCCAGGAATATTTAACCTTCGTAAATTTCAAAACCTGACAAGCGTGCCTTCTTGTTCAGGTCATATAACACACCTCCCAAAATTTCCAAAATGGTTGTTATGACAATAAGTCAGCAGCCATTCCAAGTATAGTACTATGACAGGAGGGGAGTTGCATGATGGGAAGGGGAAAAGGTCTCCTTCAAGGATTAAGATATAGTAGATGTCAAATGTATTTTATATTAACATATACTTTTAATAAAAAAAATGAGGTACAAGAATAAAACATTACATGTACATGTTACATGATGATGATGATGCAAGGATCTGATTGAGTTTCCACAAAAATAAGTCCTGCAATTAATGACTCCTTTTTTTCCTTCCTTTTCCCAAGGTGCTTTTATCGTGTGCTGGACGCCTGGTTTAGTTCTCCTCTTGCTTGACGTTTTCTGTGAAGGGTGCAACGTGCTGGATTTTGAGAAGTTCTTCCTCCTCTTAGCTGAGTTTAACTCAGCCATGAACCCAATCATCTACTCCTACCGGGATAAAGAGATGAGCGTTACATTCAAGCAGATCCTGTGCTGCCAGCGACAGGAGAACATAAATGGTACAGTGGAAGGTTCAGATCGCTCCGCTTCCTCCCTCAACCACACAGTCCTTTCTCCACACAATAACGACCACTCAGTGGTCTGAACCCAGCAGAGGAATGCAGATGGCACTATTGGGATCAAACCCAGGACTGGAAAGAGCTCCATGCCCTGTGGCAGAGCTACACAGGAGGCATTTCTATTACCAAAAAAAAAACTATTTTAGAGGGTTTTGTTTAGTTTTTTTTTTTTTTTACATGTTCTATTTTTGGTGACACTATATTAAGTATTTAATGAGTGATTTACAATGCAAAGGGTCCAGACCGTGTAATGATGCTTTCCAAAAGTGGTAATTGTTAGGCCAGCTATTCATGAATTTAGATTTTTATACTAGTAAGTAATAGGTGTCCTCAGTATTAATGAAAAAAAAAATCCTATTAACCTTTTTGTTTAGGCTTTTGCACTATAGAGGTAAAAAGTGCACTCTTGAGACCACTGATTAATGGCACCATTTCGTCGTCAGCTAATCTGAAGATGTGTATCTCATTAGGTCTGTGGCATCACGCACACTATCACTATACTTGTAAAGAGATTACAAGGATTATATTCGAAGGACATCCAGAAAAAAAAAAACAATGGCATTAAACGTTTTAACAAGTGCCACGAGGAGAATTGTTTTTCAATAACTTGAAGCACCTAAGGCTTACCTGTATGTGGCATGATGGATTGCTCTTAGTTTTTCTATCAGAGCAGAATCAGACGGTGATCATTTTTCTTTTGAGGACAATGTCAGTATTTTCCAGTTCTGATTTTGGTAGCTCTTTTTTTTTTTTGTTTTGTTTTTTTTGTTTGTTTGTTTTTTTTGGAAAAAACCGACCACTTACATTCATGAGCCATTTCTTTTCAGGGAATCCAAATCATGGACTGTCACCGCTTACAAGTCCCCTTTTTTAACAAGATTATTAGGTATTTCTTGAGTCATTTAAGGACTTTCAGGTTTTATTGATAAATGGTTCTCTCTCTCTCTCTCTCTCTCTCTCTCTCTTTCTATCTCTCTCTCTCTCTCTCTCTCTCTCTCTCTCTCTCACTCACGCACTCACTCACCCACTTACACACACACACACACACACACACACACACACACGTTTAACTATCAACTGTGTTACCGAGGAGTGGAAAAGATGGGATTTCCTCAGGACCTTGTTTATGGTCCTGTGTGTTTGATATTGTTTATGTTCATCAGACAGGGCCTACTTTATTTTTTCTTATGCCACAGTTATAAGTCCAATGAAATGTACCTTGTGACATTACATAAGAGAAATGATAAATGTTCAGAGTATGTTGGTCTGGTATGTACAGTATGTATATAATATATGTATATATTCAATGTTAGTCAAAAAGGGAATCTTTATTTTTAAGGATTATGTGACTTTTTTTTTTTGCTCTCAGTTGTATCCTGCTTAACACTTAAATTATTATTTTTTTAATGTTTAACTTGGGGGCAAACATATTTAGTATTTTGCATTAATTGACCTGAAAATTTTAGGTGAAAACCTGTTTAGTGGTGGATGGAAACATCATTACTGTAAATGTTTTTAAATACAGTGGATACTAACATTGCTAATAAATGTAACAAACAGGAAGAATTCATACAATGCAAAGTCTTATTAGGATTTTGCAGCTATGGTAGATTATCCCTCTTAGATCAAGCATGCTGTTTTCCTGAAATGGATAAAAAGTCCTTGCATCTAATTGCGCCATAATGATGTTTGGCCTAAACTTCTTGTCATGGACTGTTGGTTTATTTCCTTCCTTTCCTTTCATGATTTATCTCAAACACTCAGTTTCCATGATGTTTATTTCATATGATTTTAATCTCACCAGAATACTTGATTTTTTTCCCCATGTCCGTGTCTGAATTCTGTATGGTATGAGTCACCTAAACTCATTATAATTCAATCTGCCAGTCTTCTTGAAATAAACGTGTATGATATCAGGACAATTGCTCACATTTATTTATGACTGACTCTTTATTTTATATATATATAAAATAAAGAATCAGTCACTCCCCCTGTTCTTGTATGGGTTTCCTTTGGATACTTTGGTTTTCTCCCACAGTTCAATGACATGCATATTAGGTCAAATGGCTAGGTGTGAATGGGTGTTCTTCTGTGTTAGCCAGGGTGTACTCCACCTCTCCACGACCCCAGTTAAATAATGAACCCATAGAGATAATGAATGGAGGGGTGGATTATTGTAAATCCTGTCTCCCATTAATATTGAGCTATGTCTTATGTCCAGATTTACAGAACCTCACATGGTTAAATGCAGAACTTTATTATTAGAAGCTCTGCACTGAAGTTGTCATTCAAAAATATTGTAAAAGAATATGCCACACTCCCTTTTCTCAGTAAAAAAAAAAAAAATTGCACATGAGGCAATCAGCATATCAACGCTGGAAGGACTGACAATTGCGTAGGTGCGTTGAAGTCTCCAGTATTAACTGACCCCACTGGAAGCATTTCCTTTCCTGTTTGACATTAGTATTACCCCAGTGTAGTTCTTTATGTGGTGCCCTTGCTTTCTGTCAAAGTAAATGGATAGTTATTTAACCATCAGAAAGAAAGGTGTGTGTGTGTGTGTGTGTGTGTGTGTGTGTGTCTTATCACCTGGCAGCAGGAGCAGGATGAGGCAACTCAGTGTC
>JBCNYH010000026.1:34562658-34577394 GCA_039654325.1 Tandanus tandanus
TCCAGGGTGTACTCTGCCCTCGCCCAGAGTCGGCTGAGATGGGCGCCAGCCTCCCCGCGACACTAATTAGGATTAAGTGGTTCAGAAAATGAATGAATGAATGAATATATCCACATTTATAATAGGCTTCTCCCCAGTGGCAGTTAAATGTACACTTTTAGTTATTTTCTAAGAATGTAAGGTTGTATAATAGGATATAAATTAAATAAACTACTTAATCTAAATAATAATCTAAGCCTGAGGTCTGTACAAAAAGACCAAGGGTCTTGCTCTGTACAGACGGAGCAAACAAGATTAATATGTAGGTTATTATATGGCATTTTAAAATGTCTACCTTTTTAATTCATTTCATGCACTGTCACTTTTTTCATTCTGACTCGGGTACCACAGTAACAACTGGGAATTTTACAATGATATCTCCAAACTGTGTGCTTCTAAACAAGGCATCTTCATCCGTGTTTGGAAGGGCTTTGGTAGGTTTCAGTTCATTTTTTTCCCATGATGCAAAAGAGCTTCATGATGAGCAACGTGTACTTCAGTAAGGGATCATTCTTTATCCCTTAGGTTATTAAGTGTACACATTTTTTCTTCAAAAAAATGTGAATGCTTTTCAAGATGCTGTTAAAGTCCATAGTGTCCAACGCAACTAGCTAACAGCTAACTTGCTGGTTGGATGCGCTCCAGTCCATATGCTATTTATTGCCCGTGTGTTGACCAGTCAGAGTGCACGTACTGGCATTGCCATATAGGAGTCTTATAGACATGTCAGTGAAAGAAGTTTAAAACAAAAACGTGAACTCAAAGAATTTGGTAATAATTAATTTTTTTTATTATTATTTTTATTTATTTATTTATTTATTTTGCATTACTGAAGATCACATATTAGTATAAATGTTGTTATGCAAGCCGATCAGGGTGCATTCCTCCCTTAAAATTAATATTTATAATCATATCTGAATGAGGCTGATGATGATTTATCTCAGAGATAAAGGTGACCAGAATTCGCCAACACTTCAGTACTAAACAAGCAGCTGTGTGTTTTCCATGATTTCAAACAAGAAACAGTGTTCAGGTCAGATGGAAATGATAAACAAGCAGTTAATAAGACTGAAATTGGACTATATAGATGTCACAATTCTACTTGATTTGGTGGTTTTGTTGTCAAATACAGATAACAGACGAAATGCAGTACTAAACTCTGAACAAATGGTTCTCTTTACAAAAAGTTGCAATTAGGTCATTATTTATATCGAGTCAGCATATGTTTATACGTGACTCAGTCTTGGTGTATATGAATGAAGACAACAAACTTAAGGAAGGTTAAAAATACAGCCTACCTTTTTCTATTTTTTAACAACTGACTGCACCAAAACAAAATGGTGATTTATGTTGGTATTAGATAAATAAATTTACTGTAGGAGGCTTTCAGGTCATGGTTTCCTCCCCACACTGCTGTCGAGAAAAAAACTCCCATTTCCTCTTTTAGGTCTTAAATTCTCTCTGAATATGCAGTGTTTTTGGCTTTTTTTTATATGTAACATCATGAGGGTCAGTGAAAGTTGAAGGTTTGAACAAAAGTCCTGGTTTCACCTCCCTTAGTTCCTCTCAAGACTTCTTTTTCTGAATGTTCTTGGCGGGAAAAGTTGGCACATTTCAGTTTGTGCTTGAAGCCTCTTGAGGTACAGAGCAACTTTTCTGGCATTTGCTGTCAAGTTTTTCCAAACCGACCTAAGATTTTAGCTATATAAAAATGACATAACTATACCATTTATCAAACACACACACAACAACAACAACAACACACACACACACACACACACACACACACAAGCTTCAAAAGGGAAAAAAGAAAGAACCTATTTTATCACTCAGTGGGTGTCAGAAAAACAACCTCAGCAAATCTGCTGATGCAGTGCTGCCCCCTATCGGTCACTCCTAGTAGCACCAGTGCTAAAGTTGATTGAATACTTCTTTTGATTTTATGTTTGGCCCTGTGATAGTCTGGCCAACTGTTCAGAGTGTGCCCCACCTTACACTGGAATTGTCTGGGATAAGTTCCAACCTCCCTTTGACCCCAGCTAAGGATAAAAAAAAGACAGTTCTGAAAATACTTTTATATTTACCATTATATTTATTATAAGAGTGTAGGTTATACTATCTATAGGACGGATACATTGTTTTTAAAAATAGTTCTTAAATAAAGATTACTAAACATGATGATGTGCATTTCACAACTTTTAATTCAGCTTTTTTTTTGTTCATACCAAAATGTTGGGGTTATACAGCTT
Source organism: Tandanus tandanus (assembly GCA_039654325.1). NCBI lineage: Eukaryota > Metazoa > Chordata > Actinopteri > Siluriformes > Plotosidae > Tandanus > Tandanus tandanus. The sequence goes on from JBCNYH010000026.1 coordinate 34,564,947, forward strand.
TGACATGTACAAAGGATTGACAGAATACTGTAGGTTAGCATATTTTTCAAACTAAAATGATACTGTTCTTAACAATGTTGCTAGGTGATCCACGTCACCCCTTCACACAATTTGTACCTTCCATACCATTCGAAGTCGTACATCATGTGACTGTGGTGCATGCTACAATGGCGCAATCGTTGGCTCTCAGATTCCCAGCGTGCGGACAATAAACAGAGGAATAAATAAAATAGAGCCGCAATCTGGCAAATCCTATCCAAATTCAACATACATACAATTCATCGTACACAAAATGCCATCTTTGAAGTCGTGACGTACTAGACTCTCTGGTCTCTATCGGCTAATGGGCTGCAACGGTTAAAAGAGTACATGCTGGGTGTTGCTCAGTGTTGTTAGGGCAGAACAGGGGTGCATGTCTACAGGGAGAACAGAAGCATAAAACTTTGCCTGTTGAGGAGTGGGTTGGGTTTGGAGTGTGGGGGTTGTGGGGAGGGGTGGTTGCTTAGTTGGATGAATCTGAGTTTCTTTTGGATGACGATCCCTCCTGATGGAGTGATAAGTCACTGGAGCCATCTGACATGGTAATAACATAACAAGCAAGATGGCGTGGGGAATGTTCTCCTGGCACATACAATATATCAGCACCTGATAATCATTGAACAATATCTGAAATGCACGGTAGAGGGAAACATCAATGCTGATCTAATTCACTGGACACTTGAATGGACATTTCCTGTATGAGAGTGTATCATGATCTAAGGCACATATTGTGATTGAAAGGTTTCAGGAACATGGCAGTTTTTATTGTGTTAATGGCTTGAACGAGAGTCGGGAGTATTTGTGATAAAATAGAAAGCTTGTACAACCGTCTGACAAGAAAGATGTCCAGTTTGCATTGAATGCCGTCCTTTTGACAGAGTAAAAATTTCTACACAAAGCATCCTGTATTCAGATGAATTCATACACTATAAAACCTATAAAATCAAAGGAGGTCCACCAACTTTGTGGCCTGGGGCATCTAATAAACCTGGTAAGTATATGTATGTAGTCGGTTAGTTGGAAAAATAGATCAAAGCACAAATATTAGTAAAGTGATAATGTGCCATTTTGGAATACGCTAAACTATTCTAGCAATATTGCATCATCATCACCACCATCATCATCATCAAAAGGTGTGCTCCGCTTAACCATTCATACCTTTACTTGTACATACAATCAATAAATATTGTATGTAGTAACTCAATTACCTCAGAATGCATACACACACACACACACACACACACACACAAGAACAATATTATTAAAAAAGAATTAAGAGTTCATTTAACAGGGCCAACTGTTCAGACACATGTTTGAACCATGACTATTGCTTGACTAGTTGACAAGTACAATGTCCAGATCCTGTATTGCACCACTGTCTGTGCAAATTCCAGTGGTATCACAATGACCTGCAGTGGAGTCCAAAAAAATCTGAGTCCACTACGAAATTAACTGTTCTATATCATTACTTAACAGAGGCACTTTGTTTTGAACAGAAAATACATACACAACATTGTGCCAAAGTCTAAGGCCCCCTATATTCCTTAATACACATTTTGTTATAGATGTTTATTTATTAATATTTATTTTTTTTTTTAGGGTTTTTTTTAAGTCAGTATAAAAACATTTCCAAACATCAAATTTATTTTTCAAATAAATAAAATTTGTTAACTCTTTCTTTTTACCCAGTAAATATATATATAGAATTATAGTATATTATTGGGTGAAAAAATAAAATAAAAAAACTTTTTTTCAGTATTTCTTTGTATATACCTTTTACGTGTGCTACTTACCCAATAACACATTCTAATTTACCATATATTTACTGGATACATGTACTCATCACAACTATACAATATTTATGGGTAAAAGTGGTAATTTATCTTAGTATTTCAGCTGTAGCTTCTCTGTATATAGTAAAGTATTACCTGTGGTAATAATCCAATAATATATGAAAATATATAAAAATATGAAGAACATTATATGATAAACACACAGAGGAGAGTTGGATGAGGAGATCAAACATAACTTACAGTATTTGTCCAAATGGCATTAGAAGAAAGCCCTAAAATATGCACAACATAAGGATGAAATTGTTCTCATTGCACATCCCAACTTCTAATTGTCTGAGTGATTCTTAACCATGATGTGGCACCCCGAGCAGATATGGTTAAGGCTGTGCCCACAATGTATCCGCTCTGGAAATGCTATCAAAAGCCACAAAGCTTTTATCGTAAGCTTCTCTGTCCTGAAAGCCATTTCACAAGGAGAGGAAAGATTTTAAACATGACCATCTCTCCATTATAATAACATGATGTTATGTGATGTCATCCAATCTGTATTCAAATGAGTCTTTTTTTTTTAACACCTATACAGTCAAAGGTTTTATGAAATGTATGCACTTTAATGTCTTAGCACACTCTAAATGCATTTTTAATTTTAATTAAACATTTTATCCAAACCTTTGACTCATCAAAGTAGCCATGTTTTGCAGAAGTTACAGCTGAACACACTGGTTGCATTCGTTTGACAATGGAAAGCTCATATCGTTTTGGAAGCTCTTCCCAACACTATGGTAGAGGTTCCCACAAACGTGTTTCACTTGTCGGTTGCTTTGCTTTCACCCTTCTATCCACTTTATCTCAAACCCGCTGGATGGGGCTTAAGTCTGGAGACTGTGCTGATCATTCCATAATTTGAAGCCTACCATCTTAATATTTTCTTCTAAGGTTCTTCTGAGTTCTGACATACTGCTTAGCTTTGATCCTTAAACTGCTTAAATTTCAATAAAACTCAAAAGGAATTGAGCCATAATGTATTTTACATTAAAACAATTTACCCACTCTATTTCTTAGCCAGAGTTAGAGGCCATTTATCCAATCATTGATTTATTCAACTTTATCATGGTTGTGGTGGACCTGAAGCCTATTATGCGAACACTGTGCATGATGAAGGAATACTAACCTCGATGGAATGCCAGTCCAGTGAAGGGCACCATGAACACGAACAGTCATACAAGAATTTATACCTTAGGGCGGTTTAGCATAGATAATTGACCTCCTGGTTCTTTACAGGTGGGAAAAAAAACCTTTAAATGTAAAGCTTGAGAGATCTCCTCATTATCATTCATGGGATCATGGATCTGTGAGGTGGCAACACTAATGATAACAGATAAACATTGGATAAAATTGTATTTGTTTTTCCTAACAGGTATCAGTAGCAGGCATTTGGACCCTACTGTCTCTTTAGTATACAACTTCTGATTTATCCCATCTGGTCTGTTTGCACACATGGCTGAATCCATCAGTACACAAAATAGTCAACCTCAGATGGATTAAAGCCTGAGTACACTGGGTTCCTCAATCAAGTTTCTGATCTTACTTTGATGTAGCGCCAAAGTTGGACTCAGTTCATGCTTGAGTGAAGCATCTGGGTATGCATCCTCTCCAAGATGCGGTGAATGCTAGCAAAGCTGGGTCGGTCGCTTGGTTGCGTGCTCCAGCACAAACGCATAAGGTTATAAAGCTCCAGTGGACACTGTTCTGGGCATAGCAGTACATGGCCATCCCTGACATAGTATATTACCTCCTCATGTGCCATGCCATAGTAGGGCTGCATACCATGTGAAAAGATCTCCCAGAGCACCACTCCATAGGCCCAGACATCTGACTCAGTGGTGTAGCGGTTATAAAAGATAGACTCAGGTGGCATCCAGCGGATAGGAATGGCATCATTCTCACTTGCTTTGTAGTAGTCGGCTGCATAGATGTTCCGTGATAGCCCAAAGTCTGCAATCTTCACGATCAGGTTCTCGCCTACGAGGCAGTTCCGTGTGGCTAAGTCCCGGTGCACAAATTTGCGCTCAGACAGGTATGCCATGCCTGCTGCCACCTGCTTGGATACTGAAAGCTGATCCAAGCAGCTGAGTGGACATGGATCAGGCTCAGAGGACTGGGAACTAGGCCACGTCAGACTTCCCTGGCTCAAGGTGCGCTGCTGGACTGGAGAATGTCGCCGCAGGTACTCGTTTAGATCTCCATGTGCCATGTATTCAAACATCAGACACATGGGCTTCCCTACAGCACAAACGCCTGTGGGAGAAAAAACTAAATTAACTACAGTTCTGAAATTGAACCCTGTAACAAACGCGTCCTTGTTACTCTCGTGCTAAAGCCGTGGTGCATAGAACATTGTTCCACCACATTATAGAGAGCTTGCTTAGCAGCAGGGATTGAGGCCAGCGGCAAAATGAACACATCAGTCTGTTTTTCTATTGTCATCTCCTTAAAGTAATGACATGATAACAGCACAAGGTCATGTTAAACAAACACCGCTTAGGCAACTCCATGCTTCAGAAAGCCAAAATCCACATACAAGACGATAGTTAAAATGTACTTAAACAAAAATATATCATGGCAAGCATGATGTGTTCACTATGAATCAAACCTGATTTATAACCATTCAAAAACATCATCAATCTTATAAGAATAGCCTAGTCCATTTATAGCCTAGTGTTGCATAATATAGATAATTAGAGCATTAACACACACACACACCCAGTAGCCGGACAATGTTGGGATGATCAAACTCTGCCATGAGAGCTGCCTCTCTCTGGAAGTCGTTCTGCATGTCAGCTGAGGCCTCCTCCTTTAGCATCTTTACAGCCACCATGGTGAAGGCTTCATGTGGCAAGAGCCCAGGAGCCCTGAAGAACAATCGCCACACATTAATTCAGCAAAAATTCCTTTTGGTCCTTTTGTTTTGGTAACATCCATTTCTGTAAATGTTTTGTATCGGCATAAACAGCGGTTTGCTATTAACCTTTTGTGGGCAGCTGAATTACAGCTGTTCATTCTGGGTTGCAGATTAGAAGGTCATATGATAAACTCAGCTCCCAGCACCAAACTATAAGGGTCCTTGGGCAAGAACCTTAGCTTTGAGCTCCGGTATATCCTGCATCAATTATAAGGCTTTTAAGTGTTAGCCAAATGAGCATCTTTATTGTATTATGTGTTAATATGAAGGTCCTGGGTTTGAGTCCCGAGTTCGAGCTTTTCTGTGTGGAGTTTGCATGTTCTCTCCATGCTTGTGTGGGGTTTTTCACATATATTGCAATATTTTACTGTATGTTTGTTTGTAAGTTTCGGCCTGTAATTACTATCATTATAGCATTCATTCATTCATTCATTCATTTTCTGAACCACTTAATCCTAACTAGGGTCGGAGGGAGGCTGGCGCCCATCTCAGCCGACTCTGGGTGAGGGCAGAGTACACCCTGGACAGCTCGCCAGTCCATCGCAGGGCAGAAACACGCTGACGGCAATGCAGCCTACTCTTTATGAAAGTCAGCAATGGTTCTTTTACATGCCTCTCACCACAGACAGTGAGAGTCATGGCCGGCCTTTGATAACCCAGTTAGCTGCACTGGGGGATGTTTCTAGTTGCAAAATTTTTTTTACAGGTTTTTGGCAACCATTTTGACAGTAAATTAATGTAAAATTTTACAATCAAAGCCACATTTAAGCCATTATTACTAAAATGTAATATTTTGCTGTTCATAGCTTAGAATCAAGCAGACTCACTGTACCTAGTACTGCTTGAAACATCCTGGACTGACATGCAAGATAACTGTTACATCCACAGCCCGCTAAATCAATCCACACTGCTTTCCGGACCCACAACACCCACAACACTCCCCAGCATCCCTTGCACCTATCTTAGTCTCATTACTTTGGACACTTCACTTGCTCACAGCACACATGTTGCTCATCACACTGATTACCTGCTCCATATAAGAACCCTGTTTTGTTATGCAAGTACAAAACAGGGTACTTATACTGTTGTACCAAACCTAGTATTCTTATTGTCGTTTTTTGTGTTTAACCCCGTTTGTTTCACCGTTTCTGATTTCCTGCCTAGCTTGTGAAATGGTGTTCCCCTCTATGACCTCTGCCTGTCACATTTACACCGAGTTTGGATTATTTCTGCTGTGCTATCTGTCTGATCATTTGACCTCTGCCTGTGCCCCCTATTTATGAACTGTGCTTTGATTTTGTCTGCCTCGTTTGCATCATTAAACCCGTTTATCTGAATGCATCCGCACCTCAGTCACTACATGTCTATAACGCAGTCCCCTACCATCATCCATCATTAAAATGCTTTTGGAACAATGCCGTTTATCCCATTTATGCTTTGATTTACAAATGATGCAGTGGATTAAAAAACAAATCAATAATTTAAAAAAATCTAAGCAAAATACCCAAGACCTGTCTGTTTGCTGGCATAAAGACAGGCCAGAAACAAGCTTCATTAGCATCGATCATTTCTTAATGAGGTAAAATGTGCTGTCAATTTGGATGCAGAAGACTTACTAAATAGGTCACACCAACTCAGTTAAATGGTTTTCATGTCAACTGTAATATTGGAAGGATAAGACTAATGGTACTATTGGATAATGTATGTGATTTATTTTTTTGCTACCACAGCAATAAAAAGTCATGCAAAAAGATGGTTAAGCCAGATCCCACATATCATTACCAAGACTTTATCACAACAAAGCTGAATTACTGTGCAGGGCAAATATCTGTGCTAGAGTATAATTTTCAATCCAAAGCATTTAGCTTAGACTACACCCAGACCTTCACTGAAGGTTAGCATGGACAATCTGGTCTGTAATGCTAAACAGCTCTATGATAAACAGCAGGCACATTTTTTTCTCATACTTTGACAGGGTTTTCTACTCAAACAAATTGCATGTGACCATATCCAGACTTTGACCATTATGGAGAAGAGCATAAGTTTGGTCTTAAATCAGAGTAAGGGAAAAGCACAGAAGCCCTTTTTCTGTACTGCTGGGTCATAATGGCAGCCATTCAGGCACGGATTTAGCATGCCATTAAAAGTGCACTTCCTGTGCTCCAGTCTCCCGAATGTTCCTGGAGAAGGTAAATACCAGCAGGCCCACTATAAATAGTGCCCGAAGCAGTGACTACTGGCATGATAAAGTCTGCAGGGAAGTTTCACATCAGTGCCCATATGACGCCTGATGATAGCCTCATCGCTGTATCTATTTCAGGAGTGAGTTCTGTGAGTGTGACATCCCACACTGCTGTTCCCAGGAGTCTACACAAGCCCACCGAATGCCTTCCTATTGCAGGCAGATTACATGGCCATGGATTATGCAAACAGCAGTTGATGTACTGTGAGTATGTGTGTCATGTCCATGCAGGATGACTGTTGACATGAAAGGTTATTTACCGTGCTAGACTTGGACAGAGCAGAGCTTTGCTCCCCAAAAAAAGAAATAATATATGGGGCAGTGGTGGTCTGGTGGGGGGGCAGCGGTGGCCCGGTGGTAGGGTGCTGGATTAGGGGCAGTGGTGGTCCAGTGGTAGGGTGTTGGATTACTGATCCCAAGGTTTGGAGTTCAAGCCCCACTATCACCGGGTTGTCACTGCTGCCCCACCCCCCAGTGCAGCTAACTGGGTTATCAAAGGCCAGCCATGACTCTCACTGTCTGTGGTGAGAGTCATGTAAAAGAACCATTGCTGGCTTTGGATAAGAGTAGGCTACATTGCCGTCAGCGTGTTTCTGCCCTGCAATGGCCTGGCGATCTGTCCAGGGTGTACTCTGCCCTCACCCAGAGTCGGCTGAGGTGGGCGCCAGCCTCCCCGTGACCCTAATTAGAATTAAGCAGTTCAGACAATGAATGAATGAAAATGAAAAAGGAAATAATCATCATCATCATCATTTTCTTCCGCTTGATCTGGGGTCGGGTCGTGGGGGCAGCAGTCTAAGCAGTGAGGTCCAGATGTCCCTCTCCCCAGCCACTTCCTCCAGCTCTTCCAGGAGGACACCGAGGCATTCCCAGACTAGCCATGAGACATAGTCCCTCCAGCATGTTCTGGGTCGACCCCGGGGTCTCTTCCCGGTTGGACATGCCTGAAACACCACACCAGGGAGGCGTTGGGGAGGTATTCTTTCATTGCTGAGTGGTTCAGTTCTGATGCTGACATACACAGTGTAGGCACTTTCAGTATTGAACCGGCGTCAGGATGAGCACTATGGCAGGTTTGAAGCTGTGCAGCCCCATGCAAAACAAGCTGTGATAGGCAGTGTGTAATGACACCATTCCCGGCCAGTATGAACTTTTTCAGCAATTAGCGCTACCGTATGGGCTAGTCTTTGCTCATCACAAGCATCCATGAGTCTTGGGTGCCCTGTGACCAGAGTCTTGAGTGCCCTGTCACTGGTTCATTGTTGTATTTTCTTGGACCACTTTTGGTAGGTACTACCTACTGCATACCAGAAACATCACACAAAACCTGCTGTTTTGAAGGTGCTCTGACCCAGTCATCTAACCATCGCAGTTTGGTTCTTGTCTAAGTTCTAAGATCCTTACACTTTCCAATGTTTCCTCTTGCAAACACATTCACCTCAATAACTAACTGTTCCCTCGCTGCCTAATATAGGATATCCTACCTCTTACCACGTGCCATCATAATGACGTAATCAGTGTTGGTCCCTTCCCCTGTCAATGGTTTTATTTTTGTGGCTGGTGTTGTTTTTTTTTCTTTTATCATTAATACTATCATATAAGATTTCATCTTAAAACATTTTTTTAAACATTTTCACTCAAAGTCTACAATTCTAGCTGTTCTTTATGCTCAGAAATCACTGCAGTGAACAAACTGACACATAATCCTTCTTTTAATCTGGGTCGGCAGACTTTTTTGTGGCTGTACCACTGGACATAGCTTGGCACAGCTTTCCTTCTCACCTTGCCTGAAACACTCGTCCGAAGGCCCCTTCTCCAATGTCACGCACGTATTCGATGTTGTTCCGCGGGTACTCGAGCGTGAGAAGCTTGGAGTTGAGCAGCAGAGGAAGGCGCTGATACATGGGGTTTGGGTGAAGTCTGTCTAACAACAGCTCAGAGGGTAGAGCAGTGAGAGTCGGCACCTCCATGGCCCTGCTGAGAACACACAACATCACACACTGAGAGGGCAAGAAAATCCCTGCGTGCTGCCTTCGCATGAAGAGACAAATCTCAGTCTGTTGGTTTGCCTGATCACTACTTTGTGTGTTTGTTTTTTCTTCTAAAACTGTATTGGGCATGTAATGGACATCCGAATAGCCACATAAATAAACAAACTAAGTAATGATCAATTACTTAAATAAATAAATAAATAAATAGATAGATAAATGCTGTAATGGTGGTGTTTGTGTCATCGTTGTTGTCATTGTTGTTGTCAGCCAACCCCCTTATACACCCCCATTGTCCCCATCCCCATTCCAAAAACAAAAAAGGACATCCTGTGTCCAGGACAGCTTTTAAGATAAACATCAAGGAAGTTCAAAACTGTATACAAAACATTAAGGGTTTTTCTTCTCCCCTATTCCCAGGAGCATTGTTAACTCAGCACATGTAAGGCTATGGGACATCAGGGTAGTGGAACCTTACAATTTCCATAAAACTTGACATGTTCATGCACCTTTTGCGACGTTTCCATCTTTTTCTTCTCTTGAGACACAGGAGCAGAATGATGGTAAAGAAGGCTACACCTGCAAATCCAGCCATGATGAATATAATAACACTCATGTAGTAGCCAGTGGATACAGCAGGCATGGGGTTTGAAGGAGCCAGTTTGGGTGCAGGCAGCACTCTCACACTGGTAACTACTAAGAAATGGGGAAAGAAGGTTTGTTTAGATAAAAATGTAACTGGATTAATAAATAAGCATTTTGACATGTTCACAAATTACCTTTTGTTACGTCATGTAGCTGGATCACCATTTTGAATGTTTTTGTATGTGTATTTACTTTCTTTTTTTTTTTTACATCTTGTATTTAGGGACCTTGCTTACATTCGTACACTGTCCCTAAGCTGCCATAGCCAAATCTTTGTGTATATGTAAAACAGCCTTTCTTTATTCATTCATTCATTTGCTGAACCACTTAATCCTACTAGCGTTGTGAGGAGGCTGGAGCCTATCTTGGCCGACTCTAGGCGAAGGCAGGGTATACCCTGAACAGTTCACCAGGCCATCGCAGGGCAAACACACCCACAACCATTCACACACACTCATGCCTAGGGGCAATTTGAAACAGCCAATTAGCCTAATGTGCATGTTTTTCAACCATGGGAGGAAACCAGACTACCTGGAGGAAACCCATACAATCACAGGGAGAACATGCAAACTCCACAAAGAAATGCCCCTACTGAGCCCAGGACTCACACTCAGGACCTTGCATGTCACCATGCCACCCACAGCTTTTTTGATCACTCTTAAAGATGGAAATGATGCGTCTCATGTCCATTATAAAAGAGTGACCAAAAAAGAAAAGTATCACCAACACCAGTCGAATTAACACGTATGTCTTACTTCTACATAAGGCCTAAGAAGATGAATGCATTATACAATGATACCTTCTACACATTTGGGCACCAGGCAGTACTCCCAGCGTATAATTGGGTTGGTGGAATAGCACCATGGTCGATCACTCTCCCCTCCAGGATTGCGGCAGTAGTTCTCAGCATTCTTCAGCTCTGGGATGTTTTCCACAGACAGCCTGTGAAGATGAGGGTCCTAACAGGAAGAGAAAGAATCATGAATATTGCAGACACTCATTCTCTCACTCGTTTTTCCCAACTGCTTAATACTGTTAGGGTTGCAGGGAAGCTGGCACCTATCTCAGCCAACACTGGGCGAGTGGCAGGGTACACCCTGAACAGCTCGCCAGACCACTGGAGGGCAAACATACATACAACCATTCACATTCACACCTTGGGGCAATTTGGAACAGCCAGTTGGCCTAATGTGCATGTCTTTGAACTGTGGAAGGAAACAGGAGTACCCGGAGGAAACCCACAAAAGCATGGGGAAAACATGGAAACTCCACACAGAACCCAGGACCTTCTTGCTGTGATGTGGATGTGCTAACCACTACACCACCATGCTGACTACTGCAAAAAAAAATATGTTTGTTGCGTTTTGTTATAGTTATTGTTAAATGTATGGTTTATTTATGTTTTGTTAGAAGCTGAATCGATTTGTATTAACTTGTAAATTGTATCTAAGAAAATGGAGTCATGTGATAAGACAACTAAAAATGAAGGCGATGGGTATTATGGGTCATTAAATGTAAGAAATGTCAACCAGTTCTTCAATTCATCAACCTTACATTCAGTTTTAATTCAAAAGATTTGATAAAGTTTCATTTCATAGCCTCTGAATGATTGGATCTGTGGCCCGAACCAGTGTTTCAGAATAATAAATCACTGCATGTAAAAACTCCCTGGAAATTCGTGGAAAATAAACTCGGCCTCTTGGAAATGCCTGTAAAAATACCATTGTGCTTCCCAAAAGGTCAAGGTGAATATCAAGTTAATGGAGTTCTCTAGTACATATAACCCGAAACGCTCTAACTTTTCCAGACGGGGCCATGTAGCTCAGGGTAGTGCCTCAGTGCAAGCTTATGCTTCTGAAGATGTGTTAGATAAATCTAATTTCATTCATTATTAATTAAACAGAAAGATGATTCATTGTTTATGGTATTAATATCAAATTCAACCTGGGGGTTCCATTTTAAACCAGTAAAATGGTTTGACATTAAACATACGTATGTTCTCATGGGAAGAAAGTACAGCTGCCACGTTCTGCAATCTCACTATCCTGATTACTCAATGCTATCAACTATGTTACACTTTCAAACACCCTAGATAAGTAATGTGACTCTGCATGTGTGACCCTCAGACCCTTCATCAAAATCAGAGCATGTTGATGTTCCAGAATGGTAAGTTATCGTTTACTGCACTGATTTTGACTGTGGAGACCATTAGCCCATAGCGTGATGGCTAGTTAACTGGGAGTAAAGTAGCTCCCATTGCTTACAAGTAAACAGGAGTATGATTTCGGTATCGGAGTCTTAATATTCATTCATTCATTCATTCATTCGCCGAACCACTTTATGCTACAGGGTTCACATTCTGAACAACTCACCAATCGAACGCAAGGCAAACACACCCACAACCATTCAACTCAGACGTAAGGGCCATTTGGAACAGCCAATTAGCCTATTGTCCATGTCTTTGGATTGTGGGAGAAAACCCATGCAAGCACAGGGAGAACATGTAGACTTCACACAGAAATATTTTCCAGGCACAGAGCTCGAACCCAGGACCTTTGTGCTTTGAGGTAGAAGTGCTACCACTATGCCACCTTACCGCCTCAAGTGGAGTTTAAAATAAACATTATATATATAAATATATAGCATTTGGCAGACACTCTTATCCAAAGCTACTTGCATTTATCATTTATACAACTGAGCAGCGGTGGCGTAGTGGTTAGCACGTCCGCCTCACAGCAAGAAGGTCCTGGGTTCGATTCCCAGCTCGGGCGTTTCTGTG
>JBCNYH010000026.1:34593665-34626370 GCA_039654325.1 Tandanus tandanus
GCAACACAGTGGCGAAGTGGTTAGCACGTTCGCCTCACAGTAATAGAGTTCTGGTTTTGAGGTGTTTTTATTAAATAAAATTTGGCTATTACATTGTTTATAGAAAAAAACAACAAGCAGGATCTATGAGGTAAATATTTATGTAAATACAAACAAAAACAATAACTTCGTGATCAGTATTAAGGAGCAGTCTCACACACATCTCCATTTGAAACTACTCAACAGAGGTTGAGGAACTGTCACAGCCAGAATTTACACCCCGCCAACAGTGCTGCTTACTTCTGAAACATCCTAATTTCTCCTAAATAAATGCCACTAAACAAATAAACAGCCAAATAGAGGGAGTCAACATATGACGCAAATCCCGGCATTCTACGCAGAAGGTCGTGGCTTTATTTTGAGGTCATTTTATTTTGGCTTTATTTTGAGGTCATTATAGCAGGACAGCATCATGTTTCTTGTTATGTAAGACACTGTAGCTCACATTTGGTATTAAGGAAGGATGCCTTTACATTTACTACTAGTGAAAACATAAAGAATAGAAAACATACTCATCTTTAGCTGCAAAGCTCCACAGCTTTTTGCTGCTTCTCCAATCCCGTTATCTGCTGTACAACAATATTCTCCACTGTCTGTGTCCTTCACATTGGGAATGATCAACATTTGGCCATTTTCTCGAATAAAGTATCGAGAGTCATAGTGCCTGTAATAAACAGAAGATTTTATATGATGAAATCTTAGATGAGGTGTCAATTAAAGAGCACATATATGGCATATAATAATTACTAACCGTATGGGGTAATTATTACGCAACCATGTTATATCTGCTAGAGGATGCGAGTCGACCTCACATATAAAAGTAGCATTATGATCCAGCAGAGCATCGACTGTCTCAAGTAGGGTAGTGATTTTTGGAGCTGTAAGAGAGACAGAAAAAGAGACGGATGGAGAGATTAATTAGCATCATAAACTGCAGAAACAGCATTCTCGATCTATTTCACCTTATGAGACCTGGGCCATGAAAGGCAATAGATCTCAAATAAGTCACTCACAGTGGCGAAACTTAAGCAGTCAGTGAATCAAAGCTAGCTTAGCTCCTCCTCAATCAAACTAGGGAAACAAAGGGAGGACACTCTTACAGGAAATATGACCTTAAATAGTAACAGCACATATGGTGACTGTTGTGAAATGAAACTTTCAGAACAACATAGTTTGAATTTTAACTGCTGATCTTTGCAAAACTAAAGACTAATAACCTCAATAGGGCATCTCAGAGGAAAAGAAGAATGTTGATATTTCCGGTGACAAGGAGAATACAGCGTCACTTTGGCTTTATCGGCAAGCCTGCATAAATAAAGTTAAACAGGAACCACAATGTTTTTGGGAACAGGGAGTTTTATTGTCATGATTCATCTGTCTTATGCTCTGAAAAAGGATTTTTTTTTTTTTGGATGGCTTCTAGCTTTCTAAAAATGGTTCTTCTTTGGAATGTTTGCTGATTTAGTAATCTTAGTCCACGAATGATAACTTCACCAAGAACAAACTTTAACAGGAATCATTACACGTCCAACACAAGGAGAGCTTCCCTCACAAGGACAAAGAACCCAAAGAACCAAATAGGGTGCTACATATGATCTTTTTTTTTTTGTCTGTAGGATCACATTTTTAGCCGCTAACGTATGCTAAGTCTGATGGCTGAAATTGGTGCCCATTATTCAGTATAGTAATTCCTGCACCATTATGCCTACTGTCCATAATTTCCCCATGTATTTGCTTGATGTGGGCAGCATGGTGGAAAGCATGTCCGCCTCACAGCAAGATGGTCCTGGGTTCAAGTCCCGGGCTTGTCGAGGGCATTTCTGTGTGGAGTTTGCATGTTCTCCCTGTGCTTGCGTGTGTTTTCTTCGGGTACTCCGGTTTCCTCCCACACTCCAAAGACATGCTTAGGCTAATTATCTGCTTCGAATTACCCATAGGTGTGTTGGCTGAGATAGGCTCTAGCTTCCTCGTGACCATAATAGGATTAAGTGGTTTGGAAAATGGGCGAGGTGGATGTAATTAAATATTCACCGAAACGAAATGTTAAAAGGAATATACACGTTAGCGATATCCACCAAGCCCGAGGTGCATAATTGTTTCATATAATATATACTACATGGACAACTAAGCAAAAAAAACCCGACACTTAAATGAAATTTTTATGATGCATTTATTTATTTAATTATTTATTGAAACAATTAATTAAGGATAAGTGCAATACTAATACTAGGATACTAATACTTTATATCTGGCTTTGTTTAGATATTCATCTCCTGAAGGATCCTGATAGATCATCCTATCTTTTGCAGAAAAGTAAACAGCATATCCTTGTTGAACATCTGACTCCAAAATTGTTAGCCATTGTACTGCTGTAACAGCTTACAGTCTTCTGGGAAGGCTTTCCAGGTGATACTGGACATATTGGCTGTGGGAATGTCTTCCCATTCTTGCACAAGAGCATTTGTGAGGTTAAGTAGTAATGTCAGGGTGAGAAGGCCTGGCATTCCAATTCATCCCAAATGTGTTCAGGGGTTGAAGCCAGGACTCCAGGAAAGTCAACTGAATTCTTCAGCATCTACAAGCCATGTCATTATGGCATTTTATGGAACTTTGCTTTGTGCCTCTCCGGTTCTTTTTAAGCCCTCTCCTGTCACAAACATGGATTAGGGTAAATGAGATAAAATAAATCTAAATATAGATAAATCAGAATACTTTACTGGTCCCGCAGGAAATTGTGTGAACACAGTTGCTCCATTCCACTTAAAGAATAAATGTATGGCACCAAGCATATGACATGTCCAAGCAATTTCCAGAGTCAGCCTATGTTTTTCTAGATTGATGACAGGATGAGACTCTTTAATAAGACAAGGGAATGGACCAGTTGTTTACTGGCATAACCTGTCATGTCATATCCATGTCTGTTTTAGCAACAGTCTTTACATGTGTATTGGAACAAGGGCCAGCTTAAACAGAATATCAGTATGACCCCATAAGATATTAACTTGAATCAAGGTAACTAGGTGACAAGGTATTTAATAACGCCAACAGGATGCAGGTACACTCAGTTTGGCTTGATAAGGACTAAAGAAGCAATCAATCGAGTTGATCAGAAATGTAGAACATGTAGGCTGGAAGCAGTATGGAATCAGGACTGCAAACCATACGAAATAGTCACACCAAAAATAATCAATATGAATCCAACAGGAATTAAAATCACTCTAGCAGGATTAATTATGACTCCTTCAGGAATCCACCAGGATCACTATAACTCCATGCAGAACCAACATAATTCAATCAGGAATCAACAAGAATCAAAAACACTGAAATGTAATCAAGTTGACACCATTTTAACTATATTCTGCAAGCCCTCTCAATCCAAATCAACTTTTTAGGCCCAATAATTTGCTTGAACAAACTACAGAGGTCAGTTGATGCTGTCTGACTAGGAATTCCTAATCGTCTTCTTTACCGTCATGCTTTCTGCGTATGACACCCAGGCAGTAGTCATTGCCTCTAGAACCGCCATGGTATAATTTAGACACTCATATATGCAACTCATATATTTATAGTTCCACTCTAATTTTCCCTGTCCCATTCAGTCCCATCCAATATTCTTATCTATTCAGTGAGTCTGGAAGCGTGTCTCAAAAATATTTATTTTTAACCCATTTCTATATAGCTCTCTACGTCCTGAAGGTATGAAATAGGATTCATACAAAATAGGATTCATATAATTAATGATATATGTAGAAATGATGACATAAAATGCTTTGAGACCTTGCAATATGAATTTGGTCTATAGCATAATCAGTATTGGAGCTATTTGCAACTTTACATTATTATTCATTATTACTGAACAAGTTGAGATGGCTGTAGGAAATTACAATTGCATTTGCACAATGAATGGGCCCCTCTGCTAAGGAACAAAAAAACATAAAGAGAAACTCAGACAAGGCTCAATCAATTTATGGAATCCATACTTCCATAGCTTCCATGCTGTCCAAGACTCTGTATTCTCACTGACCCCTCCACCAGAAAAGATCTCTTGAGGTCCAAGGCAGAATGGGTTCATACAGTCATTATGAAAATAAATTATTAATTCAACAATGCAGGTCTTCTCAGACCACCACAGTTGGTGAATAGCATATATTACTGAGCAGGTTTGTTACATATGAAAGGGTCTCATACAGAATAGGAGAAAAGCAGGATGACTACCTCGGCGAATGGAAGAAATTTCTAGATTACATCAATGGACCCTCCCTACTTCAAACCTCATTATAATTACACCCACCCACCCACCCAACATGTTTTGTGTGTGTGTGTGTGTGTGTGTGTGTGTGTGTGTGTGTGTGTGTGTGTGTGTGTTCGCCTGTTTTTTTTGCTTAATCCCTACTTGTATTTTGTTTTGTGCTCTTATATTTAATTATTACCTCCACCCAAAACCAAGTCTTTTTTTTTTGTATTCACCAGCAATTGTGAGTCTATTTTTTTAGTTTGTCTGTAAACGAAAGCCTGACCAAACCTGTGCAGAGATTTTCACCAAACTTGGTGGAGACACTACCCTACCTGAGTCTGAGATATGATTGGATTTTGGAATGTCTAGGTCAAAGGTCAAGGTCAGAACAGGTCACACTTTTAGATAGACATGCGGTTACTATGTAACAGTAATAGGAAATCGTATATGGAATTTCCAATGAGACATTTACCTTTAACCTTGAGTGATCTTGAAAGGTCAAACCCCAGCCATCTTATAACATTTTCTAGTGAGAGAGTTTCTTCATTAACTTGGTCACATCTCTGTATTAGAGAATGTACCATAAGATGAGCACATGGGTAATTAAAACCAGTATCCACAAGGTATCGTGCACTCTATGACTGCCTCTTTAGTTCATATTGTTTTATTGTTTCTTCTTTCATAGTAATCACAAGAGTGATAAATACGTTTATATATCACTGTGAGTAAAACTACCTCCTATTACTTATGATGGATGCCTCATTTCCATGTGGGTGCCCTAATTTGTTTTAATGTGTTTAAACAACTCACCTAAAATTAAATAAAATACTAGTCATAGAAATAATTTTTATTTAGCGAAGCATAAGCAGGTTGCCAATTCATACAGAACTCTACAGGTAAAATTAGGATGTAGCCAACACTACCCACCCACCACTGTTGATTTGTTAGCCAGCATAATTCACAGTCCAAGTTCAGCTTTACTTTTGGTCAATTTGTTTCATCCAGTTCTAATCCCCAGTCAATCCTCTGAAATGTTCAGCCAGCAACCCAGTAATTTACACCATGACTCTGCAAAGTTCATTCCCCACTCAGTTTTCTCAAGTGAAAATATTAGCACTGGCTCATTGCTCCATCTTGAGTGTTTGGAGTGCAACCTGGCAGTTTCTGATGTGAGAATCAACGGATATGTCACCTCTTCTTTACACTGCTCCTGAACTTCACAAGAACATCAGCCAAAGACTTCTTCACACTTTCCCATCCTGTCTATGCACCAACCTAAACAACTCTCATCATTTTAAAGCATCTGTAACCAAACCACGAGTCCTGGACCCCGGGTGTTTCTGTGTGTCTTTTGCATGTTTTCTCTGTGCTTGTGTGGGTTTCTTCCGGGTACTCTGGTTTCCTCCCACAGTACAAAGACATGCACATTAGATTCATTGGCTGTTACAAATTGCCCTTGGGTGTGAATATATTTGTGAATGGTTGTGCATGTTGCCCTGGGATGGTCTGCAGAGCTGTTCAGGGTGCCACCTATTGTCAGCCGTGATAGGCTCCAGCCACCCTAGGATTAAGGATTAAGCAGTCCAGCAAATAAGTGAGAGTAAGAGTGTAACCCAACCAACTGTTCCAAAGCACGCCCCAGGAACCACCACTGATCTCGGAGAATGATCTCTCCAACATTCCCATCATGATTCCTGTGTTGTTCTATAGTACCCTGGCTGCTCTTTTACTGAGGCCATGATAGATGTCCTTTGCCATAAAGGTGATAAGAGATCATTCAATCATTTATTTTCCAATGATGTGACGGTTTTACTGCAGGTATTTTGGTTGCAATATATCAGTGTCAACTTTATGGCTTATCTACCTAAGCAGCCTTCAGAGCAGTTTATCAAATTCAAATAAACGTTTGCTCAATATTCATAAGATAATTTCTCATACATCTAGAAAGCAACTTTCCAATGATTATCTGTGATGCATAATAATTTTGACCTTATCAGGTGTTCACTAATAGCCCACTGCGTACACAGTAGTCAAACATGAAGTTACTTTGAGGAAGGGCTCTCAAAAGATTTTACCATTAGGGACCTCTTTTAATGTTAATAATAATAATAATAATAGTAATCATCATCATCATCATCATCATCATCATCAAATCATCATCATCATAGACCCCCTCAGGGCTGATTTATTCAACAAAGTATTTAAAAATATGTACATTATTTAAATACATAAAATTATATTTTATGTTTTTGAAATCATTCATTTTACCCCATGCACTGAAATGAAACCCCTGGATCTGCTTAATAAGCCTCACATAAAGAACCACAGCTATAAAAGTTATAAAGTCCATATTATTCCAATAATCCTTAATTTTGTGGAACCTTTGTGTAAAAAACACTCTTGGATATTCTTGTACAATGTTTTTTTTAAA
Organism: Tandanus tandanus; assembly: GCA_039654325.1. Classification (NCBI taxonomy): domain Eukaryota; kingdom Metazoa; phylum Chordata; class Actinopteri; order Siluriformes; family Plotosidae; genus Tandanus; species Tandanus tandanus. The sequence goes on from JBCNYH010000026.1 coordinate 34,600,370, forward strand.
CTGATCATGATCCTGTTACATTTAATATCCTTACCCTGAGTTCCTCATAAGGCATTTGCAAGTCCCAAAAATGATTAAATAAATCTTTATCATATAATATAAACAGAAATGGGTTTTTTTTCCAGCATCAAATCACCAGGTGATGCTTTTCAGCCCAAGGAATATGACAAGTTTCTGAATTATTTCAAATCCTGTCATTACTTTGAGATATGCAGACATTTTATGTAGCAATTTAAGAAGCATTGTGATTACTATGTTAGTTATGTAAATACATGAGAGTATACATGTAAAAGGGATTAAATATAAGCTCACTAATTTTATAATCACATGCTGCTATTTTGTTGCACCAGATTTATTCATAGTCATGAATGTATTATGTCCGCAGTAGAATTATATAAAGGTGCAAATGCCATGGCAATGTCATAACTTCAACACCCAGTGTTGGATCGTTTTCATAGTGATTATGGGATAATCCCAGAACAGTTATTTAATTAAAGAATTGAAAAGAATTGAGACATATATATTACAATACAGAACAAAAACTGTGAAAGCAGTTTACTCATGATACGTTCCAGTCAGTGAGGACTTCATCTGTAGCATAAAGCACATTGACCCACCTCTCTGTACGCCACCGATCAGGCTGAGATGCAACAGCAGGAAGATCTGCAGCACTGGAATGTTTTCAAGACGCTTCATATTTAAAGAAAGCTGCTTTTCAAACCCTCTTCAAAAACTCATCCGTCAGCTTCATGTTAAAATCCCCGCAGTTTGTTTTCCACAGTGTGTTTATGTGTGTGTGTGTGTGTGTGTATGAGACCCGGCCACGCTGTCTGTCAGTGCTGTGCATGTATGGTTTACTGAAGCAGATCGACAGCAGCAGCTGCTTGATATCCATGAAGAGATATGAGCAGCTCAGAGGAACCTCGTGGAGCCAGTGGACACATAAAAAGCTGCTTCAGGAAAGGCCAGAATATAATGCTTAGTTACCTACCACATACTGAACACCTTATATACATCTAGTGTGTTCGTACATTCTGTGGTGCCTTTATATCATGTCAGCTTTCACATACTAAATAAGAAAAAGAGAAAGACAGATCTATAATTATGTGTACAACAATTGATTAGGAACAATAAAAAGAAATAATGATAATAATAATAATAATAATAATAATAATAATAAAGAAGCTGAAAAGATTGAGAAATATCCTTAAAATTTGAATTAATCAGACTGCGAAGTGGATGTCATTCCTCTTGTGGTAGGGGCACTTGAAATAGTCCTGAAAGACATCGGAAAGTTGCTGTGGAAACTTCTATGAGTTTACTCCAAAAAACAACTTGGGTCTGCCAGGATCTTACAAAGGATATTGGTTCAATAGAGGTGAAACATACAGGACCCTTGGTCACGTGCTGTGACCTGCTGTTGTTATGTAAAAATTAACGACAAGAGATCAGTCTGAGTGTGATGAAATTATAACAACAACAACATTATTATTATTATTAATAATAATAATAATAATAATAATAATAATAACAACAACAACAATTTTTCAAACTGCTTCTTCCTTTATTAGGGTCACAAGGAGGCTGAAGCCCATCCCAGCCTACTTCACCAACCAACTTTTTCAATTTCCCCAAGAAGGAAACCTGAGAATCACTGAGAAAACCTTCTAAGAATCCAGGCGGAGGAATCGATTGATTGCTAGCTAAATAAAATAAATAAACAACCAAACAAACTAGAAGGGCACTTGAACAGTGCAGGCCTCCCCAAAGATAACTCTTCTACGATTTGCAGCACTGTAACCATCACCACTGTATGTATTGTAGGAAAGCCATATGATTCTGAGCACATCACTCATTCGCACTCGCTCACTCATTTGCCGAAAAACTTAATCCTACTAGGGTTGTGGGGAGGCTGGTGGCTATCTCAGACGAACCCGGGTGAATGCGGGGTACACCCTGAGCAGATCGATGGACCGTTGCAGGGCCAACACACACACACACTACCATTCACAATCACATCCACAAGTAGACGTGCAACAGACGAATGGACCTGACGTCTTTTTTTCTGACAGTAAAAAAAAAAAATTTTTTTTTTTTAAATAGCATGTTCAGAACTGCATGATGAGGGTCTACAGTGCCATTTCCATCACACAGCAAGTGAGTCACAACTGCCTTAAGAGAGGCAGAAAAAAGACAAGTCAAGTCACACTTAAATATAAAATGTTTTTTGGGGGGGTTAAATGTGATTGCGGTGGGTCATGTGATCTTCTCTTCAGTGTGTGTACACAGAGCTGTACCTTCCTTTGTGCTATGTGAACAGAACAGTCCAGCTCACAGCCATAGCAGTCATAGCCGCAGGGTGACTGGCGCGATGCCTGCATTCAGGAATCTTTTGTGTGGTGGACCCACCTGTTGCCTGTTGGCCTGCGCCCTCTGATTTATTTTAAGCAGGGGGACATTTCCCAACGTATGTGTATCCTCCCATCTTCTTGGCTTCTGCCTTTTAGGGCTATAATTGAGGGGAGGAAAGTAAAACAAAAAAGATCAGGTTATTCCTACTGTCTCAGAAAATGAAACAAAAGCTCGCAATTTCTTTCAGTTAGGTTGGGAGAACGATGCGTCTTCAAGGACATCGTGCGCAAGTATGTGTGTGTCAGCAGACCATGTGCTTGTAAATACATCAACTCTGAATTGCTGTTGTCACACGCAGCGTGATGATGGATCAATGAGGGCCAAAGATAAAAGCTTCCACCCACGCGCAGATGTAAAAATGAAAACAAACCTAGCTTCACCGGGGACGTGCTGTTTTCAAGACGCCATAACAAAGACAAAGACTCGTAACCAAAATGGCTTTATGGTTGAAGGAGGATGGGGAGCTGGGAGGATGGCCTAAATGTAAATTAATATGAAAAGGACACAAAGAAAACCTTCAGGCTCTCAGTCTGATTCAGTCATAAATGCTTTAAAGCTTGATGTCCTGTGAGCTGTTTAAAACCACCCGTGTACATGCCAGGTACCAATTAGCTTTGCACAGCAGGCAAGATTGCACGTGGCTTACAGTGACTATCTGCTTGCCAGGTTTGGTGTTAGATGCAAACTGACTGTCAATGTTTGCTAAGCAATTAACATGGAAAGTGTCTAACGTATAGTTCAATGCATTTATGAACAATCACATATCAAAAGCATAGAAAAGATCGACAATTAGTCATCTCGATTAGTCAAAGTGAACTGTAGTCTTATCTAATGGTGAACATGTGATCATCAGTATATACTGATAAATAAACACATAATAAAAAGCTTAATGCTCCAAACAGCTGAGGCATCTCACATGTGCTCTTCCATCACAAACAGATCCAATAACAATGTGATATTAATACAGGGCTGTTGTTCAGACCAATGTTACTCAGTGACTTGTCAAGCTCTCATCACATGGAGCAGCGCAAGATGAGCCATGGACACAATACGAGATTCCATAACAGACTGAAATGCTAGCTGCTGTTGGATATGCTGCTTTTTTACAAGATGCTCAGGAACAGGGTAAGAACCTGGTATTTTTCCATCAAAGTGCTTTAAATTATCCAGAATAATACAGCATATGATTGCAAACAAACAAACAAACAAACAAACAAACAAACAAACACACTCCGCTATCTTCTGCTTCCATCATCTTTGGCATGCATTTATATGATAGTGGTGAACTTCTAAGTTGCTGCGACTAATGCAAGGTTGTAAACAAACCATTGTTTACAGTTTATTGTTATTATTGTTACCAGTTTATTCAAGTAATCAGGAAGCTGGAAAAAAAACTTGATTGATCAACTCAAGATGAAGTTTTGGAAACTTGGAGCTGGGCAGTTTAAACTGGATTTTTCGGGAGGGTGCCCAACCCCCCCCCCCCCGCCTAATTGCTTCATTGTGTAATTTCCCTCAAAATAATTTGTTTACAATGTAGAATTAGTAGCAGTGATTCAGAAACTGTTTCCATATCAATATTTAGCTGTGTTTTGGAAAGCTGGTGGCTGGTCGGAGCGAATTGGATTTTTCAGAGAAGACGTCAGCTCTGAATAATCATAAACGAGCAAATATTTATTAAACACTTAGAAAAACACTTTAAAAAGGGATTTAACACGTCTAGTTTTATTATTATTATTATTATTATTATTATTATTATTATTATTACAGCTTATTTTATTATAGTTAGATCTAATTATAAATTGTTAGAAACAGGAAATCTTTTGTTCAGCTCTGAAAATCTAATAATCCCTTATAAGGCTAGATGGAGCCATTTCTTCATATACTGTAGGGTATTATAATGGTACGCTGGCTAGGCAGCTAGGAATTTGCTTTTGAGGTAATTAGTCTTTCCACAATCTGTATTATTTTTATTGTTGTTGTTGTTGTTGTTTGTTTATTTATTTATTATCACATTGCATGTTGGGTTTGAACATTCTTCAAATGTGAATCTTTTTTTGCAGGAAAATTAGCCAATGATAGAAAAGGGCTGTACTATATAATATTTGATATACCGTATTAATCCCACAAGGGAATTAAGCGAGTTTCAGTATTTAACCCATCCAAAGTGGGCACACACACACACGTAAACAGTAAATACACACACTCAGAGCAGTGGGCTGCTACACACTGCAGCGCCCGGAGAGCAGTTGGGGGTTAGGTGTCTTGCTCAAGGGCACTTCAGCCATGAAGGTGGAGGAAGGGATGGTGCAGCTCACTTCCCCCGCCGCCACAAATTTTTCCTGCTGGGTCGGGAATCGAACCAGCGACCTTAAGGCCCCAAACCCACTTCTCTAACCATTAGGCCCCATGTAGGCAGTATGGTGGAGTAGTTGTTAGCATGTCCACATCGACAAGGTCCTGGGTTCGAGTCCCAGGCTCGAGTGTTTCTGTGTGGGATTTGCAGGTTCTCCCTGTGCTTGCGTGGGTTTTCTCCAGTTTCCTCCCACAGTCCAGAGACATGCACATTAGGCTACTTGGCTGTTCCAAATTGCCTGAGTGTTAGCATAAATGGATGTGTGCGTTGGCCCTGCGATGGACTGGCGAGTTGTTCAAAGTGTACCCCACCTTGAAGCCTATCTCAGTGTCGGCTGAGATAGGCTCCAGCCTCCAGCAAACTCTAGCAGGATTAAGTGGTTTGGCAAATGAGTGAGAGAGAAGGAGAGAGAGAGAGAGAGAGAATATAATATTTCACAAGGTTCAGAGTCAGACAGACTAAAGTAACACTCTACCGCCATCTGGTGTGTAACCTGAAAACTACATGTCCAACTTCCCACATTGGTATCTGGACAATCACAGCATCTACCTAGAGTCAAAGACTCGTGAGTGATGATGAGTAGACAGAGTTCCGTCAAATCAGAATAAATTATTTAAAATTCCAAAAGAACTCTTTCACTCTAGAGGTGCAGTACCATGGCTGAGCCATACACTACCTGGGAATGAGGCGGCACGGTGGCCTAGTAGTTAGCATGTCTGCCTCACAGCAAGAAGGTCCTGGGTTTGGGTTCCGGCCTCAGGCGTTTCTATGTGGAGTTTGCATGTTCTCCCTGAGCTTGTGTGGGTTTCCTCTGGGTACTCTGGTTTCTTTCCACAGTTCAAAGACATGCTAATTGGTGGTTCCAAATTGCATCCAGCTGTGGTGTGAATGCTTGGGTGTGTGTGTGTGTGTGTGTGTGTGTGTGTGTGTGTGTGTGTGTGTGTGTGTGTGTTGGCCCTGTGGTGGTCTGGCGAGCTGTTCAGGGTGTACCCCATTTTTTGCCCAGTGTTGGATGAGATAGGCTCCAGCTTCACCACGACCATAGAAGGATAAAGGGGGCCAGCAAATGAGTGTGAGTGTGTGTGTGTGTGCTGTGCCTGTGTTTTTAAAGCAAGGGATCCACAAATTACTGTGAAACGTGACAAAGTTCAGACTTCAAAGTTCATGTTTGTCTTTGTATTCAGGGAGCGGCTTCTGTCTGGTGCACATCGCTTTAACGTAAGGTAAGGCAGACGGCCACTTCAATCTGTACACAAACTAGCTGTTTAGCATAGCAAAACTACTGTAGCAGATATCAAATAAGGCATTTAAAGGGCAACAGCACACAAAAGTGATGTATGCGGAAGCACCTGTGCTGATATCATGGTGTTATTGTGTGAATGTGAATGCCAGGTGTGGGGGAAATCCAAAATTCAGCCTTAGCAGACTTTAATCAAAAGCAAAAGTAAAAAAGAATAGTGAGTTTGCTCTTCCAATGGTGTCTTCATTTCTATATATAATTTAATGACACCTGTATACGTATTAAATAATGCTAGTGTTATGGAACATGTGTTATGTCTCCATGGTATTTGCTTGTCAGAGCACAAAGGGTTAATCATACCTGTGTGTGAGGTGAGAGGCAGAGACCTATGGGTGTGTCTACAAATCCGCAACTTTCCAAGTTCTCCCAGAATGCACAGTGAAAAGGTGAGTCGGATCAAGTTACAGCACAAAACAGTCTAAACGCTCCAGTCATTGACACCTGACTGGCATTCAAGTCCTCCCTCTTGTCCTCCTCCTATCTCATACTGTCTTTAATCTACAGCCTCTGCTCTTACAGGCTGGAACGAGACGTCGTAGAGATATGGCACTCATTCGGGCGTGAGTCTGCTGACACTGGATCTGAGCCGGCGACAGGTGAGAGTGACGTTGGGGCAGTGTGTTTATGTGTTTCTGGAGCAGCTGTGAGTCAGGTTATGGTGGTGTTGTGTTCAAAGAGTCGATGTGGAATCTGACAGGGGGTCAGTGCTTAACTCCAGAATGTGATGAAGCTAGAGACTGCAATGGTTGAGCATTCTGGGAGCTGGAGAAAAGATTTTTTCCTGCTGACACACAAGTAGACAAGAACAAGTTATGATAGCAGCACAGTACATCTACATGGATATGTAGCTTTCATTTGTTATTATGTCAAAGGTGCTTATTAAACGACAGAAAATGTAGTATTGTAGGCATACGGAAGGTTCTGTTCTTTGCTCCTGTGACTATTTTAAATAGATTTTAATCTTTCTTTGATTGGACGCACCATCCAATCACAATGCATGTTAACACAAGCACTTACAAAAGCACAAATCCTCACTATAAGCAGCTCAAATAACCAACAAAATGAAAGCACTAACAGTAAACAGCTACACACACACACACACACACACACACACACACACACACACACACAGTTTTTATAGCTTAAAGCTTATTCCAGCCCAAATCAGTGAAACCCTGTCATTCTACAACAAAGTATTGGTTCTTCAAATATTAGCATGGCGCATTTGACTAGCCATAAGTCAAATAGCAGAGATTCCAATCCTGACAGAACAAGTTTGGAGGCAGTGATTAAGGAAATCATCGAATTGTGCCAGTAACAACTGTCTAAATGTATCAGCATTTGAGTCATTGACTTTAGCAGACTCTGCAGTATATCAGGACTTTAAAACAAGACTGGAGTGTGAGTGTGTGTGTGTGTGTGTGTGTGTGTGTGTGTGTGTGTGTGTGTATTTAAAACAAATGAGTGGTTTGGATTTAGGAGGGAAAAAATGTTTTTGGCAGGACCGTCTGGTTTCAGAAATGTCTACGTCTCAGCCACGCATGCTTGTCCACATCGGGGATGGAAAAACGTTTTCAAGGTTAGTGACTAAACAGTTGAATTATTGACTTATTTATTTTATTATATTAGTTAACCATAATGAAGTTACTCCTTCATGCCCACAGGACAAGATTTCTGTCTTTACTCAACACCTATAACTGCTTTCTGAAAGACAAGGCTCATCTGCAGCTCACCGTCAGTGAGGTAACTGTTACTGCACAAACTGTACTTACACCAAAGAAAGGCTAGATTGTTTTACACCACTGCCCTGATTAATTCTTGCTCGGAGTACCGATGCAAGGCAGTTAGCAGTTACTTGAGTTGTGTATATGAATGTACGTGTTATATGATGTCATCACATTTCTCTAGCTACGACTTGCACACATGTACTATAGACACTCTACATACTTGTCAATGTCCACTTCCCGGCCCAAAAATAGTTCCCTTCATATATCTCACAAGCAGAAGGATATTTCAATCAGTCAATTTCTGATCACAGGACTACTTTTGTCATTCATGTGGGTTTTATGTGTTTATGTTCTATAATTATTAACAATTATGTGCTGAAGGTGAGGTGGAGTGTCAAGGGAATTATATAAATCAGGGACATCCGTGCATAAGCGTAAGTGTTTTAGGATATACTACACGGGAACATTCATTCATTCATTCATTCATTTGCTTAATCCGACAAGGGTTGCTGGGAAGAGCCAACACACAACCGTTCGTATCTGAACTATTACAGAGGCTGAGCAGGTGAGCTGAGTGCTCTGTAGGCTTATCAGCATGTTTTAAACCCATTCAGAGTTTTAGTGTATACTACACGGAAACATAAAGAAAACCAAACTAAAACAAGACATTTTCTAAATATTTTTAAATATTTTAACCATGAAAGACTCAAAAAAGTAAGCTGCTTGCATTCCTCTCTGTAAGCATAAGCATATTATGTAGCTAAAGATGTGTTTTTAACCCATTCAGAGTTTTATTGTATGTTAATAAATGAAAAACATAAAGAAAAGTAAAGTAAAAGGAGAATTTTATAGTTTATTGTTATATATTTTAACTAAGAAAGAGGCAGGTCAGATGAGCTCAGCACACTCCGAGCCGAGCTTAAGCACTGTACAACTAACAACCAACGAATTCAGAGTTAGTACATACTACACAGAAATGAAAGAAGACGGCCCGAGTATGCTCATTCAAATTTTTGTATATACCACATATAAACACAAGAAAAACAAACTAAAATAAGATTTTTGTGTTTTATTTTTCCATTTTAAAGTACGACCATGATGACACCGCCTACTCCAGGTGACTCTGACAAACTGTGAGTGTCCGTCGTTTTGGTTCAAGCATTATTTACTTGGGATACTGTTTTTAATTCCCAGATAGTGGACCAATCAGATCAAACCGTTCCCGTTTAGTATATACTAATTAAGTGATAGCACATGTGCAAGTGTGTGGTGATGGTGAATATTGGCACTGCTGTGACAATATTCAGTGTAACCACATGATTGTCAGTGGGTTATTGCTTTTATACTGCAGTGCTAGAAATAAGAAATTTACACCAAAGTGACATTTCAGACACATTTTGTCAAAAGTTTCATTTATATTCGTGTTACTAGCCAAAAATGGATGACAAAGAAGCCGCGCTCATTTTATAGCATTTTAGTTCATTCACATGGATTAGCACATTCATGTTAAAGGTGCATCCCTTTTTCCTTCTCATCTTTATATTACAAGCTTTCATGTTCCATATAAAAAATCTTCACTAAATTCCTGATATTTATAATCGCTAGTTTTGATTTTAGTTGTAACCGTTTCAAATTGTGAACTGGAACTTTACATGTCAGTAATTGTAATTACAGGAACTCTCAGAATTCATCTCGAGTAAAGGTCAAATTAGTGACTGAAACTGTTATATATCATCATACAATATAATATATATTTTTTAAAAATACATAGCTATATTATATTTCTACTTAACTACATGCAAAACAAAAACACATTGATTGTTAGTTAGCATTATTAGTCCTTCCAAGGATACTCACTCACTCTCACTCACTCATAGGCTGAACTGCATACCAGTCCATCGCAGGGCGAACACGTACAACCATTCACACTTACACCTATAGGGGCAGTTTTGAACAGAATTGCCCTCGCCGAACCTGGGAGTTGAACCCAGGACCTTCTTGCAGTGAAGCAGACATGATAACGACTATGCCACCGTGCCACAGGATAAAAATATATGCTTTAATAATTGGGATCATTCTTTCATTTTAGATTTGATTTGATTATGGCACTTGTGACTGGGACTTAATTAACTTATTAGATATGTCCATACAAATTACCTGATTGTGTGATTATAGATTCTGTTTGACGCTAAAGATGTTCTAAGTAGCCCATATGTTTACTGACATGTAATTTCTGAATTGTATTATGACTTTGCATTGCATATTATTTGATTTGAACATAACTAATTTACTATGCACTGAAAGTTGCAGAGCAAAAGATCTTTATCTATTGTACACATCATGTATCCACTAGTTTCACTTTTACATTGCTGCAGCTAGCCATTTCTTTAACTGTTTATCTGCTTTGCAAGGCAAAAGATATAAGGTGAATGTATGTTTCTTTCTGACTTGTTTTCTCCTCAATTGATGTCTGATAGACAGTATGTTAATATAGGGGAGTAAATGCTGGAATATACAGCTATATTTCAGAGGAAGAAGTTATTATACAAGCTTCTTGCTCATCAAGCATTTTTTTCAACCCCAACCACAAGGGGGCTTCCAAAACCATAGACTCAATGCACTCTTTTTGAGAGAGAGAAAAAAGTGTTCCACAAGATGTGGAAAATGTCCTGGAAACTTTCTATAACGACAGATAACTAAGCATCTCATCACATGAATGGTCCAAGCGCTACAGACCGCGGGTGTCTCTCCATCAACTGACCTGTACAGTCTATTAACGTGACTCGCTGTATTGTTGCAGAACCCTGCTGGTCAGGTGACCCTCGAGGGATTCCTGGTCGTCTCATGGGGCATTAAGAGACCTATCCGCCTGAAAATCCAGGATGAGAAACAGATGGTGGCATGGAGTTGCTCCACGTCTCAGGAATATTCTCCAGACCCCATCAGCCCACTAGGAAATAAGAGGTATATACTAATTTTTTTAAAAAATACAGATGACTATAACTTATGTGAATGTCTATCTTTGATTAACAATAAGAATGCTTGTGTACGGTCATGTGCTTTATTCAGGGGTATGTCCCGATGGGGAGAATTCGACAATCTGTATCACATTGATGAAGAGGAAACCGCCCAAGATGGTTCAGAGACTCTTGACAGTTGTTCTGGAGGTTAAATCCCATTTTTCATTCAGAATATTACCACATTTATGCACATGCTTTCATTCATTCGTTCATTTGCCAAACTGCTTAATCCTACTTGTGTCATGGGGAGGCTGGAGCCTATCTTAGCCTACTCTGGCGGAAGGTGGGGTACACCCTGACCTGCTCACCAGTCAATCACGGAGCCAACACACACAACCATTCACAGTCTCACTCACACCTAGGGACAATTTAAAATAGCCAGTTAGCCTAATGTGCATGTCGTTGGACTGTGGGAAAAAGCTGGAGTACCTGCAGGGAACCCATGCAAGCACAGGAAGAACATGCAAACTCCATACAGAAACACCCTCACCAAGCCTGGAACTTAAATCCAGGATCTTCTTGCGGCGAGGCGGACATAACCATTATGCCACCATGCCACTCTATGTACATTTATGCCAGACATCGGTGTATGCTTAAAAGTATTTTTATATGTATAATAAAATACTACTATTACTATTACTATTATTACTACTGTGCATATGACTGACACATTCAACTTTTGCTCTTCAAATCTAGACTGCAGGCAGTATGAGAGCCAGACGCTGAAGGTGACCCGACACGAACCCGTCACAGAGAGCTCCATCCTATTCCGCACCATGAGTGACGCCTCTCTGGTAAAGAAGAGAGTGAAAACTAAGGGAGCAGAGGAGAGACAAAGTAACAGACGGCACCGCTTCTCCATTAACGGCCATTTCTATAACTATAAGGTCAGTGAATAGTGCTGGGATAAATGAGAGGTTAGTGTTTGGCCCCCTAGTGGCATGTAATGAGTAAAAAAGGGAGAAATCTGCTAGAGCATATTGTCAAAGAATGTAATGTTTTCTCCAATTCTAATCAGGCACTCATTCTCCAGTGTTTATTTTACCATTTCTCCAATCTAACACAATTACACAACACAGTTTTCCATCCAAAAAATACAGGGTGATTAATTTATTCTGGAAATACAGCTTAGTATCTGTCAAAGGCTGTTATGCAAATTAAAAATGGACCTAAAACATTCAGTAATGATGGAGAAATGCTGGAGATTAAATGGGAATTAAACCTGGAATATAAACTTTAAATACCTTTTTAGACATCAATATTTACACCATCTTATGGGACAGCCACAAACGTCCGCATAAGCAGCACAATGAGGACACAGGAGGTCATCTGGCAGCTCTTAAATAAATTTAAGGTATGTCTTCAATTGCTTATGAAATCCCGCCTTAGCTTATAAAAGATGCTGCTAGGAATATTTCCATCCTGTTTTATTCATTCTCTCATTTCTAAGTGAATGTATTAAATGAAAATTAATTTAAATTCTTAATGATTAAATAATACAGACACACAGTCCTGTTTTTTTTTCTCAGATAGAAAACGAGTCCAGTGAATTTGCCTTGTATTGCATTCATCAAAGCGGAGGTATGTATGCTTTAAAGCAGGAGTCATCAATTCTGGAGAAAGACTGTTAGTAATTCGGAGCCACCCATATACACACCTCCCTTTATAGATCCTTTAGAAGCTCTGCCCTCCACATTGACAGACAATCATTGCCAAGGCAACGACACAAACAACAACACCCCGATCTCACCTCCTGCCAGAACAGACCTCAAGCAGAATGTGAAAAGATATCAGTATTTTCCTAGTAATCTACATATGGAGTAGTGTAAAAGACATACAGTTCATGTTGCATGCACTTTCACGTGGGCAGAACTGAGGTTTACTGGAAAAGGAAACAAGTTTTTATTTGTTTTTTCAGGCTATCTGGAGGCTACACCTTGTTTTAGTAGTAGCTCTCCCAGAGGATTATCAGTGATGTTAAGTTGCTATTCAGCGGCTTTACATTTCCCAATAGCTACTGTTTGCTGGAGTAGCTTTACTAAATTAGCTCTACTTTGGGGCATCATGAGGCAAGCTCACAAAACTCAACAAACTAACTCCAAATGTCTTCATTTCAAAGAAAGGAAAAAGCTGGGCAGCTCAGACCTTCCACTCTGGGAGCGTTTCCTTCAAGGGCCATCCGAGGACATCGTGAGAATGTTCCTCATGGACACTGATGAACAAGAAGTTAGCATGGATGTAGGTGAATTTCTCCAGCGTGCACTGTTTGTAAGCCATTCACCTAAACATTAAACTCAAACTAACCCTGATTTGTGCCCTTTTTTAGGTAGCACAGTATGTGAATTTAGAGCTGCCTATTCTCCACCGAGTTCTGCGGAAGCTACACGAGGAGGAGAGTAAAGAGATAGAGCGTGTCGTTAACAAGTAAGTCACAGCGGAATCGGTGTTTTGAACGTGTTTTTGAGGCCATGCATGAAATTTATGCAGCTCAAAAATGGTTAAGGGATTAATAGTTAAACTTTCAATGAACAGTGCACTCTTTACTCTTGTGACTTTGGCACATGTCGTTTGTCAGATAAAGGTAATGCAGTGTACATGCAAAACTTATTTAAGGTACCAAAGGACATTGCAAAGAGTTCTTATTTATCTTATACCACACCAGTAATCCATCAGCCAAGGATTGTGCTTTTGAATATAACAATAAATCATAGTTTTTTACCTCTTGACACCGCACTGTCCTTACATGAGGACATCATATTTTCTCCCAATTACATTGTATGTATGTCCTTGTAAGATCCTGATATGAGGGCCATTGGGTATTACCCTTTTGCCAAACTTCTTCCTGTTTGAATACGTTAATAAAGTTCAGTAGTTATTAGGTGGTAAGTATCAGAAGTGTTGCAGAGAAGTGACAAGACACACAACATTAATCTTTGGGTCTTAGGAGGATGAGCGGTTACAGTTACATTTTATGATGTGGAATATCCTATTTCACTGAAAAACACTTTCCCGTACCTCAAAACTTACTGAATGTTGACCCAACCAATAAATGTTCAATAAACACTTCCTAATATAACACAAGCGTTACAATAAATGCTTGTTCATAATGTATTTCTTCTTTATTACAGGTTCTCTAAGTAGGATATAGGCATTTCTATTAGCAGAAATGGAATTAAGTATTCCCGAAGTATCTTATTTTAATTTGTGTATATTCTCCTCTAATTCAAAATCATTGTGCCTTTCGAAGCTTAGAATGAGCCCTTTAAATCTATATAGAAAGGGAGACGTTTTTCCATCTGTTACTTTATATTCGTCTGTTATATCTGCCCAGAACAGTCAAACCTCTAGAGAGCATCTTCAGTGTTTTTCATTTTTATGCATGCATGAAGAGGGAAGCAAGGTAAAGAAGACAAAAAAGAAGAAAGGAAGATAAAGTAGAAGAAAGAGGAGGAAAGTCCTAGTTCACAATGTTAAAGAATCCTTTATAAAATTCCTGGATCCCGAATCTCCAAAATCTAATGGAGTCTTCTTTGTCCAAAGCCCCACCTTTGGTAGAAACTTCATCAAAATCTGCACATAACTTTTTGTAAATAACAGCAAGTCCATATGCCCCTTTCCAAAAAATAAAAAAAAATAAATAAATAAATCATGCTATCTCACAATAATAAAGAATCATAAAAATTTTTTCCCAAATTTGATCCGGACCATCTCCAAAATCCAATGCAGTCTTCCTTATGCAAAGCCCCACCTCTGGTAGAAATTACATGAAATTCTGCACATAATATTTTGCGTAATCCTGCTAACATACACTGCACATACAAACCGCAAGTAAAACGTTACGCTCTTGGCAGAGGTAAAAATGGAGGATAATTTTATTATTTAGCATGAGAAAAACCAAGGGAGAAGAGGATGTAAGCTTGGAAGAAGGCTATGGGCACCTGACAGCCACCGTAGGTTAAATACAGGCTCGGAAAAGGAGGGGTAAGGGAAGAGGTATTTAGTTAGTTGAATCCTACATAGAGGATTTTAAATAACATTTATTTTACATATATATATTAAATAACATCTTATATATTAAGCTTATTTTGAAGCTTATTTTATGTCTGGCATACAGGTCCATGAGTTGTTACCATAAAAAACATAATCAAAATGAACTCATTAATATAAATGTTGATTTGAATTACAGCCAGGGTCACTTGCGGTTTCAAGGGTATAAAAGAGATTTAAAACTGCAATGCATGCACTTATGTGACTGATAAACTATATTTTGCTTCAATTATGTGACATGGTGAATTGAATAGGTTTATGATGATTAATCAGATATGTGCTCTTCATGCAGGTACAGGCACGAGCACAGTCTTCTAACACAGTGCCTGAACTCAAAGTTGACGCCAAAGACAGAGACAACCGTGTAAAAGAGTCTTGGAGACTAAAAGACTGTTTTTGTTGTTGTTGTTGTTGTTGTTGTTGTTTTCAAATCCACAAATGAATTTATTGTGTTTAAGTTTTAAAGTTTTATTTTATAATGTGACATGAACTGTCTAGCTTTACGTAATTAATTAGCTTGATTGTACTGCATATTTTAAGAATTCATGTGTCTGTAATTTAAATTCTCCATATTCAATTCTTAATAATATTAAACATTATAAGGATTTGTCTAAAATGAGCAGTATCCAGGGAAACTAGAAGGACAAAAGTATCAGAGGCTACTGGAAAAACAGTGCCGTGGCAGTAAATGAATAATGAGGCTCCAGCTGGTGTGTTACCGCAGGGCTTTGGCAATCGTGCAGTCAGTCTGCTGCTCTGAATAAATGCTGAACACAGTGACTCTCTCACAAAAGTTCCATCATCATTACCATCACCTTCCAAATTCAACTTTGCAGCTGAATGTGTTTATTATTTTGTACAATGTATTGTATTTTAGTGTTCAAAAGCTTGTGTTCCCCAGTAATTTCTGGTTGAGAAAATAAAATGTACATCTACAAATTATAATAATAAAGTTCTTTTTCTTCTTCTTATTGTTGGTGTTGTTGTTATAATTATATTAGTTTTATATTTTGGATTGTGTGTGTGTGTATATATATATAAGTATTAAGCAAAAGTATTATTATTATTATTATTATTGTTATTGTTGTTGTTGTTGATGATGATGTTGTTGTTATTATTATTATTATTAATAAACCAAATGCATGCTTTTATTTTTTTATATTTAATATAGACAATTTGTACTGCTTGTGTGGATGAAATAATGAGAATATAATATCATGCCTGTTTATTTCTGTAACATACATTTATTGCATTTTTCTGGTCATTCAATATATAGCAATAACCTTTCCCCAGTTTCTGAAATGAAAAAAGCCCTTCCAGAGGGAGGTATTCAGCATTAATATTCAGGATCAATAAGACACAAGCTATTACACATGGATGACATATATGAAGAAAATGTGGTTATATGGTTGCTATGTGATGCTGTAAGCATATTTATTTATATATACATTACTGCTGTGATTTGTCTCCACTTGTTCCCTTAGAGGGAACTGTGAGTGATTACAAAGTTCTGACTGAACAATCAATTAAACATATCTATCCTAATGAAAATTGTCTTTTCCAGCATGACTCTACCATCAAACACATTGCACAAGGGTTCACTGAAATGGTTATGGACCCTCTAATTAACCAGACCTCAATTATTTTAACAGCGGAAACTTCATTTTGGATTGATGTGTTGGACAGCATTCTTTGCTGCCGCCACCACCACTGTAATCATCATCATCATCATCATCATGTTTTGGAATTGTGCTCATGCCTTCGCAGGGCATTGAAGCTATTCTGGCAGCTTGTTGTGGCTCAGCATCCTACTGTTAGTTTTTTTCCGCTTTAATTTGTCCCCTCTGAGTATATCTTCAAACACTGTACAGTTTCCTTCATGTTCTCATAAAGGGACGATGCTTTCAGTGGATTATGTTTTTGCAGGACTTTTCCTTCAGTGCATATTCATCATTCACTGGGCTGAACTCAACCAAAAACATGCACTTGCGTTGCTAAAAAAAAGGAAATGAAATTATTATAAACAATTTGGCAAAACAATGAGAGGAATGTGAATGATTTCTTGGCTATGAAAATAAAAGAAAACTGCAATAGTTAAAATCATCTAATAAAGTACCCTAATGAAAGCATGACATTAAACATAAGGTTTACTAATAAATAAATACCTTTCTAGACGTTTTACAGGAGTCCAGATCTTCAGTCTCAGACTTCAGGCACCTTGTTTTTTCAATGATTGCCTCAATCTTGTAATTTATGATGTTAGTGACCTGGAAGTCGAATGCACACAATGCAATGAACATCACTGAGGCATGAAAAGGAAAATACAGTACAGTGTCCATAAACACTACAGGACTCCTCAATCAGACAGCATGTAAGCTATTATTATAAATCAAAGTAATGGAAAACATGCTGTACCTGTATTCGTGCAGATGTAACGTCTACAAGCTTGGACAACTTCTTTAAATTGGGCCTCGTGTTTAAAACCTCTACAGCTTTTCTGGCAACCATTTGGATGTTTTCCTGTTTGGGACTGACTGTTGACCAACCACCTAAAGGCTGCACATGATCTATAAATGGGGACAGGGTTACATTTTTTTTGCTTAAAGCTTATAGAAATGAAAGACAAAAAAGAAAAGAAAGAAAGAAAAAACAATAGAAAGACAAGAAAGCAACAGCAACAAGAAGAAATATATGTTGTATTTAACATATTCCACTTGTTCCAATCAAGCATGAAATGGCAACAATCATCAAACCTGACTCATTACTATTTTGAGAATTTATAATATTATATATTATAATAAGTTATAAACACTAATAATGAACAAAATATAAAGTCTACTCACGTGAAACAATCTTTGGCTCCTCCACTGGGACTTGACCATGGCTCCAGTGTACTGCCGAGAGGACAGAGAGAAGCAGGACTAGGTTCATGTTCATGTCTGGAGCTGAGTGCTGTCTGAAGCAAGGAGAAGAAGTGTGTGACGGAGAGAAAATCGCAAGTGAAATAACTCCTTCGGCTTTGGAATTTCTGACTGGCCTGACAGGTCCACACCCATGCTAAGTGAATGGGTGGAGTGTGTGAGCTTTATAAACGCCCTAACTCTATGTGTGTGTGTGTGTGTGTGTGTGTGTGTGTGTGTGTGTGTGTGTGTGTGTGCGCGTGCGTGCGTGCGTGTGTGTGCTGTGAGTCAGAGGACATTCACCCCTTTGTGTATTTCTGTGTCTCTTTAGCTTCTGTGTGTGCAAATAGTGAGTCAGATGTACGCGCTCTGTATGTACTGTATATATGTCTGAGAAAACATGGCTGATGTCACTGTGGTTTCAGCACATTCTTTGGGATGCGTTTTGTGGTTTTGACTAACTGTTTATTAAAAATCTTATTTAGGACAACCTTTCTAACTTGGCTTTGGCCTCTGAGTGTAAAATATTACACAACAATTATTGTTTATAATGAATAGTTGTTTTAGTATGTACTACACTGGAACATGGGACAGTGGTGGCCCGGTGGTAGGGTGCTGGATTACTGATCCAAAGGTCGGGGGTTTAGGCCCCACTATCACCAGGTTGTCACTGCTGTCTGGGTAATGCAGCTACCTGGGTTATCAAAGGCCGGCCATGTCTCTCACTGTCTGTGGTGAGAGGCATGTAAAAGAACCACTGCTGACTTTACAAAAGAGTAGGCTGCATTGCCATCAGCGTGTTTCTGCCCTGCGATGGGCTGGCGAGCTGTTCAGGGTGCACTCTGCCCTCGCCCAGAGTCGGCTGAGATGGGCGCCAGCCTCCCCGCGACTCTAATTGGGATTAAGTGTTTCAGAAAATTAATGAATGAATACACTGGAACATAAGAAAAGCAAAGTAAAACAAGCTTTTATAGTTTATTTTTACATTTTTAATTGATTCAAGTAATTTCCTGACCTGGATATATTAATAATAATAATAATAATATGTTGTACACAGGAATGGCAAGCTTTGACTGGTTCACAATCTTGAAATAGTAAGCAATTATTGAATGAGGCGAAGTATGATACAGTGAGTTATTCAGTTGACGAGGTCAATATCCTCAAGACCAAAACACACAAGTAACTAGTAAGTTATCATGTTCACACCCATAGACAGACACACATGACCAATCTCCTAATCTCCCCCTTGGCGGAAGTAATAAAAGCACTAGCATTACCATAAATGGTTTCAGTTTCCACAAAACCAAATCGTTATGTAAATTTCTAGTAAAGAAATTTAAAATAGGTTGTCCATGCATGTGCTATGCATTTCTTTTATAGTTTTCTTCCTCATAGTTAAGACTGCAGAAGCCCTATGGCCATTCATTATTTAACTCTGTAATTATATAATACATCATGTTTAAAAGTCTATCTTGAAAGTGGTCCACAGAGAGTCTGAAGATGTCCAGGCAATTCTGAAGCGTACAAAAAAATTACTGCGCGCAGCAAATCCTTCTTAAATCCTTCCCTCTGTAATCACTTAAGACTCCACACACCCCTCTCATGGACTGTTCGACCTCCTTCCATCAGGAAAGAGGTTCCGGAGCATCAGAAACCGCTCCACCAGGTTCTGTAACAGCTTCTTTCCCCAGGCTGTCAGAGCCCTGAACAGCCACGTGCACAGGTACAACATGCTGCCTCCAGTGTGTGCAGTAACATGCAACATGCACGCTGTGATGTGTATATTTATTGTATATATTGAGTATATCGATATATGTAAATATGTATACTGCATGTATGTATGTATCTATATATGTGTGTGCATATCTTACATATGTATCTATGTATATGTGTGTATATCTTACATATATTATATATATTATTATATTATTATTATTATTACATATACAGTATATTGGTATTGGTATTATTATTATCACAATGTATGCATGTGTATATACAATTACGCGCCACCTTCTTGTACACTGTTCTCCTCCCACTAGTCACTTTACTGTCTGCTCACTGCAGTTGCACATCCTCATTGCACGTTTTGTATTTTGTGTATTGTACAATTCTTAGTATAATTTTCCTATTTTATTGTATTTTACTTTATTTTATTTAGATTATCTTATTCTACGTTACTATTTTTACTACTTTTACTGCACCTTGTGTCTGCACGAAACGTCATTTCATTCACCTGCAATACATGTAATGTAATGTTGGAGAATGACAATAAAGCTTTTGAATCTTGAATCTTGAAGGGGATTTATATGATTTTTGATTCCTCTAGACTAAAGACAAGCAAACAACACAAAAACAAACTGGAGAGACTGGTTAAGATGAGCTGTTGATCAAGGCTAATACACTGAAAAGATGTGACTGTCTGTCAGACCGCCTTGAGAATTAAATGAACTCTCAAACTCTCCTGTTCATCTTTCTATATCATCAGTTATTTATTAATTCTACTAGATTCTAAAATCAGAGTACATATCTGAAGGTAAAATTGGAGTAGCAGTTTCATTATATATGAATTAAAGTAAAATAAATAGACACAACTGTCCTCTGCTACCACCTGTTATTAATGATTAATTCATCTAATGTTTCTCAGAAGTGTGGCACAGTGGTATAGTGGTTAGCACGTCCATATCACTGCAAGAAGGTCCTGGGTTTGAGTCCCGAGTTCAGGCATTTCTGTGTGGAGTTTGCATGTTCTCCCTGTGCTTGCCTGAGTTACCTGGAGTACTCTGGTTTCCTGCTACAATCCAAAAACATGCAAATTAGGCTAACTGGCTGTTCCACATTGCCCCAGGTGTGAGTGTAAATGTGAATGGTTGTGTGAGTGTTGGCCCTACGATGGTCTGGCGACCCACTCCGCTTCATTTGCTTTATAGTGCTTTAAGATTATAGCATCAGGCTTGGATCTCAAGGGTGCCCTATAGTGGCTATATTCAGTGAAGACTTTCATTAGAGGAAAGCTAGGGTCTGACTTTTGACTTTGTTCTGTGACCGTGTGGTCAGTACTGGAGAACATCAGCATTGCACAGCTGAGAATTCTACCAGAACATACCAACTACAATTCAGTTAATTATAATGAAGTTTGTGTAAAAAACAGAAAATCATAAAGACAAATGAAAGAAAAAAAATAATAGTGAGTGTAAAGTATTGAGCCACCATGAACCAGAACAGCTTCAGTGCACTCTGTCCCCAGAGCTCTACTGTAAGCATGAACACAGTCCCTGTAGTCTAGAAGATATTACGTCAGCAGGTGTTTTGAAGATTGTCATGGAGAGAGACTGCCATAAGTGTTCAGTTAGGTTGAAATCTGATAACTGTGAAGGCCATAGCATATTATTTCCATTAATTTAACCTTCTTAACCTATTCAGTGATCCTTCATGATCTGTGAATGGGGACATTATATTAAGATATTAGGATTAGATGTCTAATACAGTGACCAATATGTAGCAACAATAATGTAGTGAATTATTGCCTACTCCATCTTCTGAATAAAGTTAGTCACATAGTGGTTAGCACGTCTGCCTCACAGCAAGAACGTCCTGGATTCAATTCTTGGGCCCAGGTGTTTCTGTGTGGAGTTGCATGTTCTCCCTGTGCTTGCCTGGGTTTTCTCCAGGTACTGCGATTTCCTCCAACAGCCCAAAGACATGCACATTAGGCTATTGGCTGTTCCACACTGACATTAGGTGTGATTTTGAGTGTGAATGGTTGTGTGTTTGTGTTGCCCTGCGATGGTCTGATGAGCTGTTCAGGGTATTCACCCAGAGTCAGCTGAGATAGGCACCAGCCTCCCCGCGACCCTAGTGGGATTAAGCGGTTCGACAAACGAGTGAGACAGAGTGACACAGCGATCGGCATTGTATCATATGGTTGCAGATTCATTGGAATCCTTACATATTGAATGTTTACCTTAAAAATAGAAGTCATATCATATTGTAACGGATATAGTGGTATCATCAAGTATAGAAATGTTGCATCAAGATATACTGTATAATACTGTGTTGATGTCTGATGTTTACATCACTACCAGTAGGTGTACAAAACCCCAACAATACCTCTATTTGACACACTGATACAGATGATTGCAGTCAGTAACTGTATACCTTCAAACTGTCCTATCTATTAAAATGTCCAGATGAGATTGTGCAATCCCCTACAAACATACTGATTGCATAATGTATGAATGTAGTTGCTAGAAGTAACAAAAATTTCATTAATAGTCATTTATTTTCTTTATCATATGCAATTTTCAGACAATGCAACAACTTCAATAAATATATAAATAACAGAAATCATAACTCCTTTATTCATAATAAACCTCGGGGGTTGTTCCGACCAATCAGAGCCTTTAGATTCCAACGCCCCGCCCCCACGCTTTGCCGGAGAGATGTGAGGTGACTGTGTACCTGCTGTAAACAAACACAAGAACCAAGACTGCTGCAGGAAAGTCCCAGGAACGGTTAGAATGTTGTAACTCCACGGTATTTCCAGATATTTTTCATTCGCTTGATATTAAACTCCTCTGTGTATTTCCACTCTGGGGATATTTAAAGAGAAGGACGCTTTCCGGAGGTTACTGTGGCGCTAGCTAGTTAGCCGCCTTGCTAGCTGAAATAAACGGCGCGCGACAACGACCTTGTTTGTTTACGCTAAATAACCGTCAGTGACAATGGGTCAGAATTATAAAAACATCATATTTCAGCTTGATTACTTTTGTTTTTTTAAGAAGACAAGATATATTTAAAAGGATATTTGTCTTTACAGCACGTGTCTTATGACTAGATAGCATAAAGGGTTGAATCTATACTACCGTAATACATAGTATAGAAGAGAGTAGTACATGGGTAATTATGTAGGTACACAGTATAGTACGGTAGTGTACAGGGTAACAATCATCCTGCTGGTTCAGTGGCGTGATTGTAGCTTTATTTTAAACACACATTCAGGTCAAAAGCCAGCTTGCTTTACTGCTAATTAATCTAAACTAGTTTACTAATTAACACCAAGAAGCCCTGTGTTTTGTGAGGTCGGATATTAAAAAGAAAATAAAAAAATTATTTGATGTTTGGGCCTTTTGGGATTGCACATGGTAGTAAATGCCAATATCTGACTTTCTTTTATTTAAAAGTATTTTAAAGGTATTTTAAGTTTTTTCCCCCTCTTTATATATTTAGTTTTTATTATTGCTATTTACTTGCTGATATTATGCTTACATTGTTATATTTTATTAAATCTGGACCTTAAAAAATGGCTTTTTATGTCTATATTTGTATACCTAATAAAAATGACTTGTGGATGTTTGTGTGCGTATTGCCCTGCGATGGTCTGGCGAGCTGTTCAGGGTGCAACCTGTCTTCGCCCAGTTTCGGCTGAGAAAGGCTCCAGCCTCCTCGCGACCCAATTAGGTTTATGAAGTTTGGCAAATGAGTGCGGATTTCATGGATTCATTCAGATCATCTGCAAGCTGCGTTCAAAAGAAAAAACAAAACTTATTTAAGATTTTGAGGAAAAAATGTTTATAAGGGAAATTGGCATAAAAAAAAAAGTCTTTGTTATATATGACATTATTGTTGTGCCAAATGACTAGGGCATCAGCCTTCTTTAAAGTTTCAGCTGATGCAGTGATTGCGAATTGGTAATGACTGAAATAAGAATGAACAGAAGATATTTTTATCCCAAAGAGTCACCAAACTGTAAACCTTCTTTCAGAACCTTTCAAAATAACTTTCCCCAAAGGTGGCATTAGTTCTGGAGCATTTGATAGATCACTAACCGTCTGTGTTTTGTGTAAGCACCGGCATGTTGCCAAAATGCCAGGATTTATAAAGTTTACATAAGCCTGTGATGTGGAATGCTGATGATTGCGTCACTGCACCCTCATCCCTGTGTGATTCACTGCACATCTCTCTGCTCATGTGTTCATCTTATCGTAGTCACATCACTTCCTGCGAGTTCAATAGACTTAACCATCCTTGAGGTTTTTCTTTTAGACCTCTGCGTCTCCCAGAACTGAGTGTTTCCTTCGTGAAAAGAGCTCTGGAGGAAATGGCTAGAGGAAATAATCTCCTCCTCTGTCATGACTCACAGGCTCTTAAGCACACAGCTGCCGAGCATGACTCCATCAGTCGTGGGCTGTTGAGTTCTTGCAGTCTGTTCGAACTTGAATGTATTTTTAGTGCACAGTGTTGCTTGCGGTGCACTGCTCTCACTCAGCTCGGTTAGGTCTTAACCCACTTAATTTGTCTGTCAGTCAGAACCGTGCAAATGGACCACTGCAGTTTTGATTGACACAGCTGCTTAATTCCTAAGGGGGATAAAATAAAAGAGAAAACGAAATCTAGGACTAGTAAACAGAAGCCAGAAGGCTCTCACGTCCTGGAAAAGCCAGAAACGAGGGGGGGATACACCCTGGATTTAATGCCTTAAACTTTTTTGTCTTTGTGTTCCTCGTCAGCAGTGGAAGTGGTGTCTGAGCCCGGGGTGGCCGAGGTGGACGATGCGGACCCTTCGCTCCAGGTCGGATTCCGTGACCGTGCCGTTGAACTCGGCCGTGGAGACGGAGAAGGCACAGGCGCTGCTACAGACATTCAGCACAGCGTCTCTGCTGGCAAGCGCTGGACTCGGAGCCTTCTGCGTCATAGCCGATGTCATTCTGAGCTCGCCGTTTATCCAGCAGCACCCATGGCTCAGGGCTGTGCTGGACAACTCAGTCCACGCCGTGATCGCACTCTGGTCTTGGGCCATCGTCATTGGCCTGAGGAAGAAGAGTGACTTTTATGAAGTGTTGCTTGCTGGCTTCCTCGCCTCCGCCATCGACTTAGACCACTTCTACATGGCTGGATCTTTGTCACTGAACGTAAGTGCTTGAACTCTTCAGAATGATTCATAGGGTATATCGGTTATCTACTCACCAGGTTATCTAAACTGCAAGTACAGTGTAAGGGACGGTGTGTGTACTGTATGCAAGTACTGCTGAAAAAAACGAAATGAGCTTAAAGATATGTACACGTGGCTCGCAGAATTTCTAAATCCATAGTTGTCCTTCAGACGGGCACTCTTCAGATATTGGTAGCCTAAAAAATAGAATTAGCCAAGATAATGTTTGGAATAGCTAAAAAATTATTATTAAAAAAAGATACACACGTCAACGATTAAGCCACATTCACACAGGAAGCCTCAAGCAACATGCGAATTGCTCTCTCACTGAACTGCACGTAACCGCCTATTGTATACAGGCTATAGAAGTGAAAAGATAAAGGTTTTGGGGAGCGCAGTGTTTGGTGGCGTCTGTCAATTTGCGGTGTCCTTAAGCTCTGATTGGTTATTGCTCGAATTGCTTGAATGAAAGTTTAGCTCAGTTGAACCCTGTGCCCACTTCGAATCGCTTGAGAAACTTTGACGTCTCGTCGGCCGTTTGCTTGGCGATCATTGACTTTGCATGGTTGCTTGTTGCTCGTCGCTTACTGTGTGAATCTGGCTTATGCTTCACTGCCCATGCAAATTCTTATTACTTAGCAACAGTAACTAAATTGATAACCACAGTCTATTACAGTGGGTGGGAGCACTGCTCCAACTGTGTCTGTCAAACCGAGAGAGAAGAGAGGAGTAAACTCTTTATATGCAAGCCAGAGATGCAGTGTAAACCTCTCTGCTGAATTTCTCTCTGTGGTGCTGACAGAACCCACTGACGTTACCTTTCCTGTTAATGCATCAAGATTGAAAACCTGTTCTGTGATATTTTTATTATATTCAAATAGCAAGTGAGAGTACACGACGTGGATACAAGCGGGAATCTTCTTTCTTTTGAGTATACTTTCAGGTAGCCGGTTGGGCAGGGCAGTGTTACATTTGGTAGCCTGATGGGAAAAGCTAATAGCCCCAGAATGTCGCGCTACTGAGTACTGAATTTGCAAGCCCTGATATAATAGCCAGGTGGTGAGGAATTGGAACAACGGGTTTCTCGATAATATAATACACTGCCCGGGCAAAAAAATAAAATCGCAGACTCTAATATTTTCATGGAGAGCATTTAGCTTTGATCACACACAGCATGTGATCTCCATGGCATTGCTGCTCCAGTTGGTCAGGTCGAGGCTCAGCAACATTAATGTGGGAATAAAATGAAGTCAGCTGATGAGCTGAATGTACTGAATGAGCAGGTTATCACATCAATGGACTTTTTCT
>JBCNYH010000026.1:34632729-34643738 GCA_039654325.1 Tandanus tandanus
GGGGTCGAGGACTTTGGGGGGCGCTTTTTTGTTTTTTTCTTGTGTTGGAGGGTTTTGGTGTGGGGGGGGAGAAAAGAGAGGGGGGGGGTTTTTTTTTTTTTTTTTTTTTTTTTTTTTTTTTTTTTTTTTTGAAGACTGGTCAGAAAGTGTTCTAACATGCTGTTTATTGTGGGTGGCACATAAACTCATTGCCACATGTACATAATTAGCATATACTATACGGGAATGGCACCATCTGATTGGTCCTCTATCTTGGAATTAAAAATCATTATTTCAAGTGGCTAATGCTTAAATTAAATAATGGACAGAGTCATCATCACGCTTCAGAATGGGGAAAAGAAGTGAGTAATATATACTAAAATAGTTTAACAGAGTGCAGTGTTAATAACACAGCGCTTAACTCAGCTCGAAGCACAGAGCTCACCTGACCCGCCCCTTTCAAGTTTACAATATGTAAATATAAACTGTAAAAGTCTTGTTTTAGTTTGCTTTTCTTTATGTTTCCACACAGTACATACTAAAACTCTTAAAGAGAGTTAAGAGAGCTCATCTGCATCTGGCATAATTAAAAAAATGTAAGAGATAAACAATAAGAATCTCTATTTGTTTAATTATTTAGGCTGATGTTCCCGTGTAGTATATACTAAAACATTTACTTTCCTCAGGCTCGTTGGATGTCGGTGAATTGAACAGTCCCCTCGATGCTCCGACACGCACCTCTCCTTCGCTACTTCATTGTTAAATATTACTAAAAGAGGTTGTAAACCTTTATGAAAGCTACTGAGTTGTGAAAGTTAAAGATATAGCAATGCAAATAATTTCTGTCCATTTATTTCCACAGTGTGTTATTCGTCTCCATGAGTCTGAGTACCGTACCTGTGGTTTCTAGGTTTCAAATGAAAATGTCATTCATTCATTTTCTAAGCTGCTTAATTTCCTAATTAAGGTCGCAGGGAGGCTGGCGCCCATCTCAGCCAACACTGGGCAAAGGTGTGGTACACCCAGTACAGCTCACCAGGCCGTCGCAGGGCCAACGCACACAACCATTCACTCTCACACCTATGGCCGATATGAAACAGCCAATTGGCCTACTGTGCATGGATGGGTTTTTGGACTGTGGGAGGAAACCAGAGTACCTGGGGAAAACCCATGGTATTCTATTTCTTTTAAATCCATACCTTGTTCTATATAGGTTTAAAAGTTCATATTTAGGGAGCAAGCTGAGATGATGAACCAGCAGGGAATTAAACGATCATCAGTCAGCGTTAAAGAAAAGAAAAACGAGTACGTCAGTCGAGTGAGGCTTTTGTTTCTGTCTCTGACATTCAGTGTTTCTGTAAATAACATCTCGCTAATAATTCTACACTGTCAATTTAGAGGAAAAGAAATGAAAATGAACAAACTCATCCTTAAAGAGACTTTGATGAATCCGTACTAGAGCTTCTGTTACACCCATTTCTCCTTATGTTTATATTCCTTGACGTCTTTCACTGTAAACCATGTGAGAATAATCTCAGTTCTCAGCAGTCTTGATTCTACCGGATAAAAACAGGGCTGGACATCATTTCTGTATCATCGCTGTACTCAGTACGGAACCCAGGACTCAAGACTTGAAGTGTTTCTTTCCTTCGGATGTGGATATGGACAAAAATGTGAACTAAAGGGATCAGTAGGTTTATATTTTGTCCAGCAGGGGGCAGCAGTGCACTACCACTAGTTTTTAATGTTTGCATATTGTTAGTGTATGTTGCCACTGTGGGAAGTGTAATTGTACAGGTCGCCTCCTGTTGCACTTTTTATTTATTATGAATTGTGTTATTTGTTAATATCCTGTTACGTATTTGTCCTTATTTATTATTGATAAAGAACATGACTGCAGCCCATCAGGGTCATCATGTCAGATGAACAAAAGTCACGTGCACTTTTAATTTTTGTGAGCACTATGTGCCAGGTTTGTTTCAGGATTACATTTGAGAAACATTCCAGTCGGAGTTTAAAACGGACTCATTAACTGCATTAATACTGCAGTCCTGACAAGCAAACATTCAGCCTGACCTTTCTTTAACCCCGACTCACTTCAGGGAAATAGGAGTTTGTGTACCGTGGACACTGTCCCAGCACAACACAAACTACAGTATATGTTTATGCAGGAAGAGTGACGCTGCCAATATTTCACCAGGCCGAACACTGAATAGCGTTTATTTACCTAGTTTGGTCAAATAGCAGCATTGTTTAATCCTGTCTGTTGTTTATAAAGTCAATTGATTGTTAGCGAGTGGGTAAACTTTTCCTGGCTCCAGTACAACATGAACGTGATTTTGAAAGTATTTCTGATACAACCCAAGCGTGTCCTCATGGCTTCTCTCCAAGCATGTCCAAAGGCTGTCTGAGGAAGGACAAAAACAAATGTAGGGGGATTTTTTTTTTTTTTTTTGGCTACACTTTTGGGTTGGGAGTCTATAATATGAGAATTAGATGGCTGAATGTGTGAAGGAAGAAATCATTTGTGGAAATGTCTAATATCTCCCCCCCTCCCCAGTATGGAACAGAACATGATTGGGTACGCTGTTATTAGAAAATTAATCAACAGTGAAGTTGGGTATTTTCTAATAGACACATGTCCCAGAGTGGTGGTGTTTTTTTTTTTTTTTTCCAGTTTTCCAACTCAAACAATTTTGCATTTATTAAAGTACAAACCATCATATGTTTAATCATTCATATTTTCAGTGAACGTTCTGCTGGTTTATCTTTTATGTTACCCTGGGATTTGAGAGAATCATGATGAACGCGAGGGGTTGTGGGACTGGATCGTGATGATCTTGAGGGAACTTGGTGGATTCATAATGATCGCTCTGATCGTGGCAAAATTTTCGCAAGATTAGTACAATGTGTTATGATTTGACGCCAATCATGATAGGACGTGGGAATCGTAGTAGAGCTTAACAGTGTAACAGACCTTGATGTGCCATCGTACGGGATCTTCATGAACTTGGAAACATGAATCATCTTGGATGCACCCTGCCTCCTTTTTATACCCCAATCATGCTCCAAGCGTGGCCATAAATCCTGGAGCTCCACCCTGTGTTGGATTGCGGAGATCGCGGACATCGTGCCCCAGTGTAAACCCAGGATTAAAGCAACCATAAAGTGAGAGCAGTCATGTAGGTGGGTTTCCTGTCACCTGTGTAATATATAAATTGAAATTATGAACTTGGGGGAGAGTAAAGGAAATGTAAACAAGTTTATCCGCTCACATGACGATGTGTGAAATTACAATTTAATGGTTCAGAAGTGTTTTACGAACTTGACATGGAAAGAAGGGTGGTGTAGTGTTTAGCACATCCACCTCACTGCAAGAAGGTCCTGAGTGTGAGCCCCGTGCCTTCTCTCCCTGTGCTTGCGCATGGTTTCTCCTGCTGCTCTGGTTTCCTCCTATAGGTGTGAGTGTGAGCGTGAATGGCCGTGTTTCTGTGTTAGCCTAGAGATAATCTGGTGAGCTGTTCAGGGTGCACCCCACCTTTGCCCGGAGTCGGCTTGGATGGGTTCCAGCCTCCCCGTGACCCTAATGAAGCATAATGTTGTTCAGAAAATGAAATGGAGTGGAAAAAGTTGACATATCATGTTGATGCAATGGGGATTACTGTAATTATTTCTAATTGGAATGACTAACGCAAAAGAAGAAAATCCTTAAATCACAACATTCACTAATAAAGATCATTCACATTTTTTTTTCATTCTGCAAAACAGCTTAGATTTTGTGCAAACTGCAATTGCAACCCACCCACTAAAGCGAGTCCTTCTTCAAGAGTTTCCCATTTATAAAAATGTGAAATTACAGCTTTATGTCTAATACACAGCACTGACACTGGAGACTCCTTCCAAAAATGCTAAATAAACAGCAACTAACTGTAGTAGACTCAGTATATTTATACAGTCGTATAAAATGGGACACTGTCAGACCTGCTGTTCTGGAAAATTCATCACCACTTTTCAACCAATCATAATCCAGGAGCGGTTTAGCGAACATTTCATTAAATTCTGTAGTGTTACCTACAACATGGTGGTGGTGATGATGATGACTTCGATTGATCGATCACAGGAGCCACAGACTTGTGATAAAATAACTTTTTATTTCACAAGAATATGAACAGAAGAGTAACCGACCAGCTTATATTGTACACAAAAGCAGGATATACTATACATATACAATACTTATCTCTGTTTTCACCACCCCCCACTTTATCATACACAAAGCCATTACAATACACAAAACACAACCATTACAGACAGAACGTTCAAGCTGACGACACCATGGACGCTTTCTGTATGAACGCAAACTGAAACAATTTGACACAACTCAGTCGTTACTGCACTGAAATGCTGCGTCACATCAATTTGAATGTTTTTTCTTCCTTTTTTTTTTATTTTTTATTTTTTTAAGTTTTGGATTGGCAGAGCAGCACCTACCCAACAAAAACAGCATCAGACGCTGAAAGAAGATCTAACGTCACGCTTCGCATCAAGTCAAAACATGCGTGCAGATTCAGTGTCCTGAACCGTATTTGGAGAACGAGAGAAGTCGCATTCCTGTTGTTCCAGAGAAACGTGTGTGTGCGTGTGTGTTAGTTTTATTGTGCATCCAGAATTATCACTCTCACTAATCCTACTAGGGTCGCAGGAAGGCTGGAGCCTATCTCAGCCGACGCTGGGTGAACAGCTTGCCAAACCATTGCAGGGCAACCCACACACACAAAACCATTCACACTCACACCTAGGGGAAATCTGGAGCAGTCACGTGCAAGACTGTGGGAGAAAACCAGAGAAAGGGACAACATGCAAACCCCACACAGAAATGTCCTTGCCGAGCACGAGACTCGAACCCAGGACCTTGTTGCTGTGAGGCGGACGTCCCAGAATTATAACTCAGAATTGCACCTTGTAGAATAAATGCACACCAGTGCCTTGGTGAGGAGAGGAAACTGAAATACTTCAGACTGGTCCAACTGACTGTTAAACGGTAAGCGACCATTTTCATCATCATCATTGTTTGTAGTAGTGGTAGTAGTACTCCTCCATTAGTTTCATGCTATTTTAATCTTTTTTTTTTTTTTTTAATAAAGTATTATGTCATTGACAGTATGCACAATCTGATAGGTTGATGCAAATTGAAATTGACAGCACTTGCACCACTAGTAGAGCACATCTGACCATCAACAATGACATGGGATTAGACACTCAGACATGACGATGACGTCAGACCATTACAACATGTATCTATCACTTTTCTTCTCTAATCCAATGGCTTACTCATTCTCAGACTTCATTCAGCACATCTACCTTAAAGGAAGGGGTGGCTTAGTGGTTAAGGACCAGAATAATGAGAGTTCAATCCCAGAATTGCTATATTATGTGCTCGTAGTCTGGCTTCTTTAATGAGGTTCCGGTGCACTGTATTCATGAGTTTTCTGTAATTACAGCTCTGACAGAAGCGCTGACTGTAATTCAAGTCTTAGGTTTATATTAACACTTATTCATACATGTTATTGTTTTTATAAGGACTTGTACGATGCACTGAAAGGAAATCAGTTGGACAATTAAAAAAAATTCTGATTCAGTTACTAAATTGAATAAATCGGTACTTCGAGTGTTTTTCACTTGGGTGCCTTAACGCATCCACATGGACGATATTTTTAATCAACTAAATGAGCATTTCCATTCCGTGGCAGAGTCCTTTACAATATATGGAAGCGGGCCTGAACCTCGGGTGCAATGTGTGATTTCTGCAGGCCCTAGGGAGGGCTGCACAGGTACTTTGCTTTGGTAAGTGCGTGCTGCGGTTAACTATGGTGCGGTTTGATGTGTTTAGCACCTGTGCAAGGTTAAGATGCCTGATTTCCTTTAATCTATAAGCTAGTCTCCAGTATACTACTTTATGGAATCACCTGTATTATTTCCCCTGTAGCAGCACATCCGGTCATGCTTTTCCCAAAAATATTTTCTAGGAGAGTATAAATTTTCACGTCCATCTTTTTTAATGGAGGTGGAGAATTCCTAGCACAAGCGTGAACATGGGAAGCACCAGTGGATTTACATTTACTCATGTGCCTGAGGCTTTATCCAAAGCCACTTACAACTAAAACAGAAACGAGTGACTGAGAGTACCCTCATCAGGAGAGCCTACTCTGTCCTCGGATCTGATTCTGATGATGACTCGGAGGTCATGGGGCGAGCAATAAAACCACCCTAAACACTTCAAGCACTGAAATTTGCTACGTTCACATCATTAACCACTGAGCCACCACTGCCCTAGACACAGCTGATAACATCTGCATCACTGTGTTTAAACATTCCACAGAAATGTCCAGCAACACAATTCACCAGAGCGCATTTAAAACCAAGCAGGAGAACTGCGTGTCGCTTTTACAGTCTGATGTTAAATATGCTGCTGACAGGAAATAAAACACACTTTACATTTATAATATTTCATTTGATACATCACAATATTGAATCTGTACAGAGAAACGTATAACATATATTTGTGCTTGTTAAGGATACCCATAAAGAAGCAACACAGAAAGCACACATGCACTGTTTAAGCTTTATGACACTGGGAAAGGTAAAAACAAATCCATATGTTCGATAAACATTTTTGTACAATAATATACCCTAACATAAATCTATATTAATCAAACTGTAAACTGCTTTAATATAGAATCAGTATCAGGAATATGCATTAGCTTGAAACTAGATATCAGAACATCCTTTTTTTTTTTTTAAGTGAAGAAAGAACCAGTGAGAACTGCTGTGAAAGTTTTGGCATCCCGTGCAATTTAATGCAGTGTGATCATGTTAAGGCAAACAGGGATTCAGGCCAAAGTATTAGACACGTGTTTGATGGATACTTCACTGTTTCTGATCATCAGTAAATAGACAGACCCTGCGTTCACACTAACAGCTCTTGATGTGTAGCTGTGAGATGTTACATACGTTTTGTTGTTGTAGTTGTTTTTGGCTTGGTCTCGTCAGTGTTTTTACATACCTGCATGTTCCTGGTTCTGAAAAGATCGCCTGTCATCCATTCGCATTAATAATTAATCCACCTAGTAAAAAAAAAAAAAAAAAAACCCACCAGATTGCACCTCGGCCGGTGTGTAGATTGAGCAGCAGGAAGTGGGATTCTGAAGCATTCATACTAAATGAAAGGTGTTGCCAAAAATCAGCAGGAAATGGGTTTTTCTTTCTCTGGATATTGAGCCTACTCAGCCATTGGCAACCAAGCTCCTGATATGTCTACCCCTGTGATGGACAAGCCTTTCAAATAACTTTTGCTGTCCACTTTTAAATTTTTTGTTTTAAAAGTGAAAAGTCTTTTTAAAAGTGAATGTAGACAGAATCTGAATTTTTGAGGAGGGGATGTGGAGATGTGCTACACCTGTCAATGCACTGCCAGTGATCTGATGCATTAAGGCAGATATGAAACAACTACTAAATGTCAGAGGATACGATTCACCCCTCTGTGATTTGACACAATTTGATCCACTGTGATGCGATTCACAACACATATAATAATACACTCTTCTTCACTCCTTCATTCTTCTCCTGGACGTGTTTTTCTACCGTCCTAACACTCAGAAAGACCTCCAACTTTTCTTCTTTCGCTGCGAGAAAAACTTGATGAAAATTGGCCATTGACAGCAATGGAGATGAGAGATCATGTTTAAGAAACAGTTCAGAAAGGGAGAACCAATCTAGTCGGCCATATTTTAAATCACAAGGGCAAAGTGCCTCTACTATTACCTATATATTTATTCTTGGTTTTACTGATGCTCTCACTCCTCTGTCCGCTTCCAATCTGGCAGCTTCAGCAGGATAATTTAAAAACCCACAAAACTTAAAGAATGTCTCAATATACTCAAAGCACAGATCGAGTTTGATTCCTGGCTTCGTCTGAAATCAATAAAGTGTTATTTTTGGTGATTGTATCAAGCTATGTATTTGTATAGTGGAGTGGAGAACAGGCAGAGACACTGGGCTATTCAGGTAGATAAGTATATTGTAATGACTTAGCAGTGGCGAAATTGTCACAGTTACAAACATCACGCCGTCAGAATTTTGTTGAAGCTGTAATAAGTAAACTTGCTTCACTTCCAATGTGCTAACAGTTTTAACGAATAGAATAAAGAATTCAGGAGAAATAGCTGCTACGTTGCTTCTCATCATGCACAATGTCCTGGCGCATCTGGGCGGTCTTCAAATTAACACGCAAGTAAACTTTTCTCTAGTAATAAATTGCATTTTATAGAAGCAAGCTTTTATAATCAGGGCAATCACAGTGTACATTTAAGGTGGTGCACCACCCTCCCTAGTACACATACATACACCATATCCAGAGGACTGCATCATTGAGGACTGCCACCAATCATTTAGATTTGGCAGGTTACCATATCAAAACTAATTTGCATTCAATAGATTTAAAGCGAAATTTAAATGACTCCTCGCTGAGGCTGAAGTCATGGTTCCATGTCATGGAGCGTCAGAGAGATTGGTTACTTATCGCGTGTTAGTATGAACACAGGGTGACAAAGATACACGGCAGTTCATGCACATTAAATGCTAATCAGCATCCACGCAAACCATCAGCAGACATCCAACTTCATAGAGTGCCATGGTTAATGGTGACCTGAACAACAGAGTGTACGTACTGAAATGTACAGACCACTGACTCTCGATACTCAGTGCTGGTTCTGCTCTGGCTGTGGTTAGGTCCTGAGTGGGTGTGTTAATACAAGGCCAAGTAGTTATGTTCACTTTCTCGTTCAACAGCACTCTGTGAAAACTCATTTTCACTTTGCCTAAAGCATTTATGTTTGTAGAGGTAAGTAAAAACAATTAACCACAACGATTCAGAGTGCCAATATTTTGTGTGGGCTGAAGGATGCCAACTGTCTTACAGGTCTAGAGGATGGTTATTATTGGCCCTGCCTACAACACTGAAATGAGAGATAGATTTTTACTGCTGAAGTCATTATATTTCGAAGGCAACTTTGGGTTCAAATCAAGTCTGAGATTATCTGCAGATGCCTCAAGTAGTTTCTAAACTGACAAGAATTTAAAGGCTGAAGAAATGAAGTGATGCAGAAATCTTCATCTCAATGTGAACAGAATACAAACTCCTCGAAATGCTCAGCTTTCCTCAGTCAACTGGCTGCAGGCAGTCTCCTGTCCACGTGTAGCAGCTATGATCAGGTTCGGGAGCTCTGTCCCTTGCATTGAAATGTAGAGAATGCCAACTTTTTCCTTAATGCCCAAAACACGGCCCACGACTGGTTAACAGCCATGTTTCTTTCTTTTTTTTTTTGTTTCTTCACAGCGTTCCAAGTGTCACTGCAGCCAAATGGCACGAGTCTGCATGGAAAAGCTGAAGCGACGGATAAGTGCAGACACATCGAGTTTAAAATGTGCTGGTGTTCATGGTCCAAACCCGGCCAAATTTGCTTTGTACGTCAAACAATGAAAGCCAGTAACTGTTCTCTGTTAAGTTGTGCTACATTAGACGGGTAGAGTTGGAAGGGTTCACAGTTTATGAGACTCAGAACTCCGCTAGAAGGAGCCAATTCCCCAAGCAGTGATGGGGGAAAGTGAAACTGTAGGTATTGTAGTGTGGGTGTTAGCGCTGCAGTGGCCATGGCTCCCTGTGATGAGGCCCTATGAGGGCTGAAAAAAGACGAGGCCAACCTGAAGATCTGCAGAGAAGAAAAAGGAGAAACTGATTGGAAAAATTTTATTAGGAGGGATTCAGAATATTTCAGTCTATGATGGCAATCACAGACGGAAAAATGAATAAACTATTTTATATTATGAAATAAAGAAATATCAAACTATTACAAAATCATGTCCTTCTGGAGTGCATAGAAGCAAATATAAAGCTGCAGCTATGCTCGTAAAAAATGTACTTCATCAAAGGCAGCTGCAAAAAACTGTACGGCTAGCACACCGGCCTTGATGACACATGGGAATGCCTCGGTAAAGTAGAAGTGTGCACGCGCACACACACACTTCCACAATATTTAATAATACCTCAACCTCAGTAGCAATGAAGAAACGAATCAGATCTTTGTATTTTTCAAATCAGAAAAAAAAACACTGCTTTCGTCTGGACAACGGCGTCTGGTATCAAGCTAGAAGCCAGCGGATGTCTAGAGGTTGAGGTGGCTGGTGTCAGTACAATTTCTAGCCATGGCCATTATCATGTATATATACAGGATAAATATATATATATATATATATGTGTGTGTGTGTGTGTAAATTTCCATCTAAACTGTCTTCATCCACGGTGATTGATTCATACAGTTAGTTTTCCCAGTGCTGCTATCTGCACAATTTTTATTTTCCCTCAGAAACACTTGATTGACAAGAGAGATCCAGAAGATACTGAGTTCGGCTCAAGCCAGCACTCTGTCTTCATTACACTGACTGAATTATTTATACTTTTCTAACTTCACTATATCATACACCTACTTATATCAACTTTTCTGGACACCTGCACCGGTATTCTGTCCTTTCTTTAAAAAAACGAGAGAACTCTACTAGCTACTTAGCCTTGTAAGCTAGTAAACTTTATTTCAAGTTGTGAAAACGTCATCTGTTCATTACTGAATATCACTATCTATGACTTTAGGGTGGGTTTGATACATCTCCAGCTGAAACCATTTAAGTTCCTGGATAGATTTATACCAGATTACCCCAGAAAATGGGGCGTGGCTAGCAAAAGTGCAAGGATACCCCATGCATGTACTGCACATATTCCAGCTGGAGAAAATCCGTAGTGCGCAGACGCTGGTTGCAAATGTCTGATCTAAATCTTGTCTTCTCATATAAAACCTTATTGCTATATAATAGGATGTAACAACAAAAATTGTATCCGGTAATATATATACATATACATACATACATACATATATATATATATATATATATATATATATATATATATAGAGTCATTTATCAGG
>JBCNYH010000026.1:34644444-34662052 GCA_039654325.1 Tandanus tandanus
ATATAGAGTCATTTATCAGGACCAACTGAGTGAATATATTTTCCCATTATTTTGATGATTTAAACACATGGACACACAGCGCTGTGTAACCTTTCTGTGACGAAGAGAAGCAAAGTTCATGGAACTCACTTTAGATTAGCAAGGACTTCATCTTCACCATTGAGGTCAGTTCCTGTTTTGTCATGTTGCCCCGCCTCCTGTTCCTCACACTGCAAAGATTAAAGAAAAATCGATTTAGAGTACAGTTAAACGTGAATGTTTAATGTTTTGCTGCTTGAGCTTTTTAATATTTGGAAGGAAATAAAATATGGCACACTAGCTTCCTCAGAATTATCAAACTAATTTTCAATGATGGCCACATTACTAAATTTCTATTTGAGGAGCAAATAGTCACTGAACATCGATTTAAAAAGTATGAGATCTGCCTGGCAAGATGATTATTTTAGGCATTTGTCCTCTTTTCCTTTATTCACTTTCCGTTTCTGGCAGTGCTT
The DNA here is from genome assembly GCA_039654325.1 of Tandanus tandanus. Taxonomy (NCBI): domain Eukaryota; kingdom Metazoa; phylum Chordata; class Actinopteri; order Siluriformes; family Plotosidae; genus Tandanus; species Tandanus tandanus. The sequence continues at coordinate 34,644,939 of JBCNYH010000026.1, forward strand.
GAGAGTGACGAGCTGGCTGGCAATCTTTCTTGAGGTATAAATGATTAGCTGTTTACTTGAAATAGTGGATGGATGATGAATTATGTTTTATGGAAATTGTTGATGCAAAGAATGTGGGATAATCATATAGTTTGAAAGAGCACGCATGAACTTGACATCTGTGAGCCAGATAAACTGAACTGACCTAAAATTCAAGGCTTTGAATCGGAACATTAAACAGGAACCAGTAGAAATTCTACCTCCTTTCCTGCATCTTGAGAGACGACTAAAAAAGTCACAGTGAACTGCTTGTTAAAACTTATTTACATTTTAACTTAGTTGAAATTCACACATATGGGCAATTTAAGGTTCAAACTAATGTGCATGTCTTTGCACTTCAGGATGAAACCGGAGCACCCAGAGGAAACCGGCACAAGGAGAACACGCAGACTCTACAGAAATGCCTCTGGCTGAGACCCGAACCCAGAACTTTCTTGCTGTGAAAATACAATTAAACAAAATAATTCTGTAAGGACGTCATTAGAAAGCTAAAACCCTCCAGTGAAGATGAATGAATGGCAATTTTTGAGGTTAAGAAATAGAATTATATTATGTTGATTATTATGGCACAGACAAAACATGAGATGTTAATGCAGGAAACAACAGCACTGCAAGCTCCGCCCTCTCGCCGTCCTATGCTTCCTTACAGCGCCAGCGTTCATTAGGTCCCAAAAGCAGCACAAAATCTGTATAACCTCTGAGACTGGATTCAGTATGGATGGAAAAACTACAGTTCTAGATTTCTGTGCCAAAAAAGTGTATGTCAGCTAGATCGGTGAGAGCTGCAATGCTTTAACAGACACACTCCTTCTCCCTCAGGAAACGCACTGGCTTCTGGCCATTTATGTCCACCAGCTGCAAAATTCCCACATGACCGTCTACATATTGAGAAACATCCAGATGTGTTTTGAAACACAGCACTCATTACAATAAAACCTTTTTGGCAAATATGCATGGCCTAAAAATGAGGTTTTGCCTATTTTGTATGTGTTCCAGCCCCGTCAGTTCAAATTACACTGATATATTGTCCAAGTTTCCATGCAGCCTCCTATTCCATAGGAACCAACTTAATTCAAACCAGCACTCACCATAGTAGGGCTGTGATGGTAAACACCACCACCACCATTACTGCGGCCAGAAGGCCGAGGATGATCAGAACCTGACTTCCATTTTCATCAAACGGTGGACCTGAGAGACACATTGACTAAAGATCATTAATATCCTTCATCTTTAATGATCGCGTAATAATACTAAACTACATGTGAAAATGGCATGTTATTTACAATGAACAGTGTATGAAGGTATTTCTAAATTATTTTAATTAAAAAAAAGAACATTAAAGGGAAATTAAACCCAAACTTAATAAACGCCCGCACGCACAGTTTATGTCTGTTTCTATTAAAACGCACTCTGTTTCATGAACCTTTTTTCCATGTAGAGATTAAAAAACCTGCAATAACTCTGCACACAGGGGGGTGACATTGTAATGCGAAAAGTAGTGAAAAGTCACGTTATCAACCCATGTTTCCCCAGTAATACCGAACTAATTTGCATGTGAATATATGATGAGGTATTCTTTTCTTTCATGTCTACGATCGGACTCTTGTTTGATGTGTGAACGGAATGATTTCTACTTGTGCCTAGTTTTATTTTATTCGGAAGTTCACTAGTTTCTGATACGTTTATCTGATAAGTTTAATATCTGTATACTGTTATTACTGCCACTAACTTGCCTTATAGGAACTGAGGGATTTTCATCCTATTCTTGTGATTTCACGCACTCACGAGTTTTCAAACAAGCTAATGCAAACTATCTGTACTGCAAACTTCGAAACTGTAAGTAAAAATCACCAGATAATTAAAATATACATTCGGAATGCTTGCCTTTCATTTCACTTTAAGTATTAGGAAATAATCAGTGACTTCCTGTTACCACGCAGGAGATAATTATATTCTAAATCACAGCACCAAAGTGTTTTTATTCCTCTTACACCATGTTGATTTGCCAGTTACAATTTTTATTTACTATGGAATTGGCATATCCTTTTTACAGTAGGGATAAACACAAATGCTTGAACGTTTGTAAACCCTTCAGAAGTTCGCTTCGTATTGGCGTCTTTAAAAACTCAATGAAGGGTTCAGTAAATACTAAACAGAAACGTAAAAGCAAAAAACATTTTAACATATATGCAAATTTCTGTTCTTATATCATTCCCATATGGGAAATGTCATCCCATTGATATTTTTTTCTTTGTTAAATAACAGCACATTTCTTTTATGTTAATATGCCATACAAGTCATGTAACGAGTATAGAACCTGAGCATATTTGTGTCTACATATAACGATAAAATTCAGGAAAGTGAAGACAATTTATTAACAGTATTTGTTTATTGCTTCCCTCTCCATGTTTCTCAGAAATAGTTTCATTCTGATTGGGGAGGTCTCTTGTAACTCTGTGAGCAGTGCTGAATGTGCGCTAGCTGAATGAAAATCTGGAAATGATTAGCTCATTAAGGCTGAGTGAGTCATGGCGGCGCCTGCCGCATGGCCTGCTTTGCGAAGGCTGATCTGTGTTGTGATTGGTGCATGATATGAGTAAGCGTAGACGAAACCCAGCCTCCAAAACACCAAAGGCCAGACACATCTGGATAAAACCTAAAAAAGCATCTGGATGAGATCTCAAAGACATCTAACAACGCGTGTTCGATCTGAGCTTGACTTGAGCTCTCTTCTGCTGCCAAATCCTCAAGGCTTTCATGGATGGAAAAAAAGAGCTCGGTCCAGGGAAGAAAAAGAAGTGAGTATGTACTTCGGCTTTTTTCTGAAACGGTCTCTGAAATTCTTATGATGAATATGGCAATAACGTACCCGGAGACTTCTCTGTTGCCTTCACTGGAAACGTGGAAGGGAAGACTGGCTCGGGAAAAGTATCTGTGGTGGTGTCAGGTGTCATGGAAGGGTCTGGAATGGAAAAATGACAATAAATGAGAAAGTACAGAAATATAGTACGAAATTTGTCATATGGACAGGTTATAGGTTTCTACTGGTCAGTCCTAGGTGTCAATCACATGATGTGACTTAATACAGATTCTCAGGTGATGGACATGAACAGAATTTGCCTCCCAAATCAGCAATGTTTCATTCCTACCGTACTTTGCATGCTAGGTTGGGTTTTAAATGCAGCTACGACTGTGAGGAGGTCGGAATTGGTTACAGATTAGAAAAGGTTTATGATTTTTCCCTAAAATCATATTCATATGGGTCGTTATTTACAGTAATACAAAAAGTGAGTCATGTTCTAGTCAGGAGCCACAAACAGCATTCCAATGCTTTGAAATGTGAGAAATTCATTTGTGCCATAAAAGAAGGTAACCTACGAAACCTGCCAAAAGAGGGCGCTACATCAAAATAAAGTTCAATAGTATTAATAAAAACATGAGGCACATTGCAACCGCACACCAACCCTTTAGTTCATTGAGTAAAAAAAAGATTACATCAGAAAACAAATACTATTGCAGTGTTTTCTGTCACTGTGTGTGTGTGTGTGTGTGTGTGTGAGTGTATGTCTGTCTCTGTTTTTGTGTTTCTCTCATTTTTTGAGTTTATCTCTCTCTCTCTCTCTCTCTCTCTCTCTCTCTCTCTCTCTCTCTCTCTCTGTGGGTCTCTCTGTCTCCAAGTTGATTTCTGTTTCTCATTGTGTCTCTCTCCAAGTTTAATTCTGTCTCTCTCTCTCTCTCTTTGTTTCTCTTTCTCCAACTTTATTTCTGTATGTCTCTCTTTATCCGAGTTTATTACTGTCTGTCTCTTCCATTCTGAGTTTATTTCTGTCTCTCTTTCTTTGAGTTTATTTCTGTCTCTCCTTTTATGTCTCTTTCTATTTTTATGTGTGTATGTGTATCTCTCTGTGTGGATCTCTCTCTCTGAGTTTATTTCGGCATCTCTCTCTCTGTGTATCTTTCTATTTTTATGCTTGTATGTGTCTCTCTCTGCGTGAGTCTCTCTTTTTCAGTTTATTTCTGTCACTCTCCGTGTGTCTCTCTCCAACTTTATTTCTGTGCCTCTCTCTCTGTGTCTCTCAGTTTATTTCTGCGTCTCTCTTTCTACGAGTTTGTGTCTCTCTCTCTGTGTCTCTCTTTCTCGGAGTTCATATTTCTCTTTTTCTCTCTCCGATTTTTTGTGTGTCTCTCCCTGTGTCTTTCTTTCTCCAAATTAATTTGTGTATCTATCTGCATGTATGTCTCTCTTTCTCTGGGTTTATTTGTGTGTGTCTCTGCATGTGTCTCTTTCTTTGAGTTTATTTTGGTGTCTCTGGCTCTGACCATTTCTGTGGGTCTCTCTCTTCCTTTGAGTTTATTTCTGCCTCACTGTTGGTATGTGTGTGTCTCTCTGCCTCTGTGTTTATTTATGTGTCTCTCTGTCTTTGTGTTAATTTATGTGTGTCTCTCTGTCTTTGTGTTTATTTATGTGTGTCTCTCTGCCTCTGTGTTTATTTGTGCGTGTCTCTCTGTCTTTGTGCATGTGTCTCTTTCCTCAAATTTGTTTCTGTGTCTCTGTGTGTGTTTATGTCTGTCTTCCTTTCTCTATTTCAGTGTCTCTGGCTGTATGTACCTTTTTTCTAGGTCTCTATCTGTTTATGTTTATACCTGCCTGTCAGTATGTGTCTGTCCTTGAATTCTCTGTGTGTCTGTCTTGGTTTTTGTGTATCTCTCTGTATCTTTTTGTCTCTGTGTGCTTACGTCTTTCTTCTTGTTTCTGTTTCTACCTCTACGTCTGTGTGTATGCATCTGCACATCTATATGTGTCTGTCCTTGTGTCTCTTGGTTCTGTATCTCTGTTTTGCTCTGTGAGTGTTAGAGTTTCAGTATCTCGTGTGTATCCATGTGTATCAAGCTCACCGGTCCAGGGCTGGGCCTGCACCACCTGACTCCATTCACTCCACTGGCTGTGGTTAATGAAAGCATCCTGGGCTCGTACTCTGATGTGGTGTAGGTGACCCATAAGGGCATCCATGATCACCAAACTCATGTCTTCTGTCTCCAGCTGGACACACACACACACACACACACACACACACACACACACACACACAATAAGATATTAGCATATTTATAGTGCACACGAATAACTGTGCAATACATTCTACTGTATTTCATACTGTTCATGTTTTTCTAGCTAAATTAATCGTCTGTTTGTCCATAAAAGGAGGCATTTAAATCATGGATCCCATGCGCAAATACCTTGTGTTTGTCCTGTGAGACTCTACTTGTGCTTAATGCTCACATGACAAGATTACTGTATTAAACCCGAAGCTATTTTCTTAAATCATGTCAGCGCTCTGTTCACATTTAAGACTCCGGAAAAAAATTAACCGCGATTTGACATACAGCAAGGTCCATCTGCTGAAAGTAAAAGATTTCTCACTGCACCATTAATATAATGTCATTAAACCAACACAAAAAAGACATTTTATAAACATTTTTGAAAAAATTCAAAGCTGTATTCAGACCACAAGTAATGCATGTGTGTACATTTATTTAGCTCCAATCGGACTCTTGCATTATTAATGTAACATTAATTGGTAATAATTAATCAATTATAATAACAAATCCTCTTCGGTGTCAGTATTATCCTCATGATTTATTACTCTGAGAAAGAAAATCTAACAAAAGCTTATAATTAGGTTCAGCATACATTCAGATAATGCTTCAGAAGACCTGGTATACCTCTGAAAGGTCAAGCTTGAGAGAGAGAGAGAGAGAGAGAGAGAGAGAGGTGAAACTAAAATAAGTGAGAGGAGAAATGGAAAGATGTGAAGGAGGTGTGATAGGAGAATGTGAAAACGCAAAGGGAAAGACGGGTTGGAGGACGCTACACTTCACAGCGTGATAACAGGGTGTTAGCGGAGAGAGGAGGAATGCTGCCTCAGTTCACAGCCTTCACAGGTGCTCTTTAGTTGTTAGTTATACAGTATGTGAACAGTCAAGCAGCTCCAAAAACAAGTCAAAACATGTACAATGTTATGTCAATGACATACTGTACAGTACTTTCATGATCATTTATTTCGGTTTAATTTTATTAGTTTATTTCCAAGTGCTAAATGATTCAAAGCCCTCATTATAGAAACGGTTTCATCATTGCTTCTTTTTTTTTTGCCTTTGTTCTCCCAATCCAAGTATATATTAGAAGTAATTCCAGTTTGGTCCTTAATTATTATTCACACCATTAAATAAAACAGTCTCTATTTCTTTACGTACTGCTTTAAATTTATGTGACTTTTTAAAATCTCACTCTTGTCATATCTGCTAACAGTGTATTTGTTTCAGGGTTCATTTCTGATGAAACAGAAGATGATGAGGCGGCATTTAAAATCTTACCCTGGACCAGTATTTGGAGCCGACGGGTCTGTACTGCAGCTCGAACTTCAGTGGAAATGCAACAGAAGCATCTGAGGGCCACAAGGCAGGCGGCTTCCACTTTACAATTAGCTGTGTAGGCTGCGCATACACTTGCTCGCAGATCAGTTCCTCAGGAGCATCAGGCTTTACTACACACACACACAAAACTTCTGAATTTTGCCACTTGACAAGCACAAAATAGAAGTTCATATAGGCTGCGTTTGAAACACAAGACCGCCGCCTTGTTGTCTCGCTGCTGTAATACACAGATCTTTCATAAAGCAGGGATTTTAACTGAAGGCATCTTCATGTAACTAAACCCTAACGATAGCTAGATGTTATGATGTTACATCTTATGATGTGCTTTTGAGGGAGCAGCCGCCTAGATTTATGTATTTTAGTAGATCTATGATGCCTTTAACTGGAGGCAGTTTGTGCACCTTAGAACACAGGAAATGCGAGATCCCTGTTTCAAACGCACCCACTGATCATTTTAAGATTGATTTTACACATGGATGGTAAATTGGTTAATATAAGTGCTGAGTATTCCATTTGTTATATTTATATAAATGCTGTCAAGCAATTAAAAAACTTATCTAATTATCTAAAAAGAGAGAGAGAGAGAGAGAGAGAGAGAGAGAGAGAGAGAGAGAGAGAGAGAGAGATATCGTAGCCCTGGCCGTGATGTCATTGGCTGTCGCGATGAGAGAAGGAGAAGACATATGGAAAGAAAACACGTGGTAGTACTTTTTACCAAATAAAATCCAAACAACAGCAAATTTAATAATATAAAAATAATTTAATATTATGTTAAATGCTTATTTCTTCCCAAATCAAAGATGGGAACTTACACGAAACGATACACATGTGTAACAGCTCTGGTAAAGCTAAAAATTCTGATCACATACAAGGAGATTCCCAATGTTTTCACTGATTTTTCAGGAATAGATCTGTGTAATAATTAAGAAACACAACTCATAAAGTCCTTATTTTTTTAGCCAGTTCCTAAATCTATATATTACATTAGTGCACTAGCCATTACTTAGTAGTTCACGTAGTGCACTTGTATGGGAAGCAAGGAGTCACGTGGAGTGAAGATCAAGCCTGCCTCCTTCATTTTACAAAGGCACTGTGGCCAGAATGTCACTGGGTCGAACGGCACCAGAGAATTCAATTAATCAAGAGGGTTTTTCAATGTGTATTTTTTTTCTGTCAAATATTAATTTAAATGAATACATTAAACAAATGAATACATTATTTTGGTATATATATATATATATGTCTTGCAGTGCAATAATATTGACAGTCATGGTTTCCTGAAGTTGAACAATGTGTTAAAAGTCAGTTAATTTTACTGCCAAGTTACTTACAATTTTTGTGAACATCAACATAAGTGATGGTGGATTTGGAGCCGAGCGGATTCACTTCCGTGATGTTCACCAGGTGTTTACTGCCCCAGAATTTAGGGTTGCTGATGGTGCACTTGTTCACATCCATTAGCTCTTGTTCACAGGGCTCCGACTTGCCATTATCCACACTGTGATGGAGAAGAGCGTGAGTTTGCACATACATCAAGTTCAGGTTTTCATTCAAGTACACAAATTAAAAATATAATAATAATAATAATAACAACAACAATAATAATAATAAAACATCATGAATCAGTTTTTTTTTTAAATGATTAAAAAGTTTCCAAATGTCCAATAGTGTGACAGATGTCACATTTTTCCATTAAAACCCAACAGCTGCAATGAACACACACAGACCATTCGAAAAGGCCAACACTGGATCCCCAGACAGGAAGATGTGTCTTTGGAAGAAATTATCAGTGTGTTAAGACCAACTAAACTAACAACTGTGTAACAAGCTTGTGCTCGGCGCATGAAGCTCACCGGACCTGCCTCTGTCACACATGAATAATAAACTAGAGATGTTTATACTCATGATGTTCGTTTCACTTCAGCATGGATTCTCTATTGAAATGCGTTTACAAATTACAGTTGCTTTTGTCATGTGACCCACCTGTATGAGGAGATGTATTTGGTGGGTAAGTGTGTCTTCACTCTTTGTGTCCATGTGCATAGCATTGTGAAGTGACTTGGCAGCCTACAGGATACATTCAGATATTCAGGGAAATCTGCAAAACATGACCAAACAATCAAAGAGGTGCGTACAGCACCGTCCCCAGGGACATCACAGCAGGCGCATTTCTTGGTAAGTTCTTGGGAACAGGGCACAAGCTGAACACATAAACCCTCAACTTGTGTGATACTGTGTGTGGACGATTTCGCCCTTCCGAACAGGAAGCTGGAGTGCTGTTTTGTGCAGTAATTTCCTGCACAGGAAGTGTTTTGACTTTTACCACCACACTCTTATTGTCTCCAGTGGCCTCGGCCGACAGTTGGAACAGGACATTGCTGAAGTGCTTCCTTTTTAACCAATAAATGTTCATGACAATTAAACTATAGTCACTAATAAATCCTGATATAGAACAATCGTAGTTGATGGAAAACAGAGCTGTACAAATGTACAGTACTCTATAAAATACATAAATAAATAAATAAATAAATAAATAAACAAACAACCACCACCCTGAAAAATGTGTTAAGAGCAACGTAAACATACTTCTGTAATAATGAAATCAAATCAGATCAACCAAGCCTTAAAATTTACAGCAATTATGACAGGTACACAGATTTAGAAGCTTTATTCTAAGGTCTCATATAGCTGGTCAATACAATAGAACCGTTGCTAGGACTACCGTGGCCATTCTGTCAGATTGTGGAGGCAGTTTCTTGCAAAGGGGTCACTCTCTGAAACTGGTACCATAAAGTGTGACATTCACAATCCCCAAATATCATGTGGTGCAGCTTATTTCCCCTCTATATTGACCATAAATTCATGAAACATTGTTACAAAGACTGAGAGAACTACTTCATGCACATAACTGCACTTTTATTAGTAACAAACAGGAATAAATCTGTACGGAACACAAAATTCATATTCAAATTCATTCACGTATGGCCATGAAATTCATCCCATTTGTTTTTGGTGAATCAATTAATTAGCACTCAACTATGTGTGAAATAAACACACTTCAGGAGGAACTCAATTGAACAGTGAACGTCGTAACACAACCTCACCCCTCACAGGAGAAATGGGTCGGGTCCGTATGTAACTTGTGTGGACATCACTGGTTACCACCAGTGTGCGACTCTCAGTCCACAAAGTAAGAAAAACAGGAATCTCTACTTTGGATATAATTTCTAATGAAAGATCTTTATTGCAAGCCCTACCATTTGCACTTTGAGTTGATACTTCGGTGATAGCATGGCATGAAACATAAGTAACAAAAAAGGTCACAGTTTTCGTCCACACATTGCAACTAGTTTTTGTGCAGAAATATTTCACTTTTTTTTTTCCCCCCCAACTGGATGTATCTGAATTATTTTGTCTGACCTGATGTATGTGTCCATGTGGTATGTTTTGGGCAGAGATTGCTTTTTTAATTCTTTATAGATTTTGGAAAATATTAAGTAAAAATGTGAATCATTAAATTTGACCCCATTTCAGAGAATGACCCAAATATGATTGAGGAAAAAAGACCCAGTCGTCAATAGAAAAAACCCAACGCGGCTGAATTGATCCGGCACTTGACCCATGGCCAAAAGTTCAATACGACCAAACTTTCTGGAAATGGATGCCATGCCCTCCCGGCTCTCAAGTATTTTGAGGGAAGTACTTGGAACACTCACGGGATAATACGGGATGACCTACGAAAGGCAGAGAAATCATCTACCGTCATCTCCTGTGAAATCTTTCCTGTATGTGAGAACAAAGTTTTATACATTTTATAGGAAAATTGCTGATGTTCCAAGCATCTTGGAAAAACTGAAGCGTTTTCTAGTTAAACTCTCACTGGCTTCCTGTTTTACCTCAACAATGTTATTACCACAGAATACATTTCTTCATTTATTGACCTATTAAAGCTTCTCCATACCACTTCATAATTTTGTTAAATGAATGTGCTGTGTTTTATTTAATGAATAAAATACCTGGAATAAATATGTATAAAATCTATATCACATATGAACTTTTTTTTGTATTAGTAAAATGATTTCTCTGGTGACCCAACTAAGCGTACAGGTTACACATAACTGAAATCCCAAGGATCATGCCTATCTACATACCAAATTTTATACCTACATCAGTTTAAATAAAGATTTTCTGAAGGGTAAAAACAAACCACATGTGACTCTTTGGTGTAGACGAAGCTCAGGTGAGTGAATGTAACTGACAGAATTACTATCAGAATGACTGACATGTAGCACTGGTTATAAAGTCAAGTGCTCACTTACAGCCCAGGCGCAGTGTGATACTCTGCAGTAGGATTCCTCCGCTCGGATTGTGGCAGCTGTAGTTACCCTCCATGTTGCGTGTGGTGTTCGTGAGAATCAGAGAGCCGTCCGAGAGGTAAGTCTGCCTCATCTGCCCTGAGCTCCCGTTGTGTGTCCATACCACCGCAGACCTGCCAAAACTCACAGTGAATCCCTGAATCGCCTCACTCATCCATGTCCCATAGCACACACCCCCTTTCCCCCCCACAGTATTCCCGTGGATATTACAGATATTGACTGAGAATATTGATTTGGTCCAAGCAGTGACTTCCTGAGGTCAGTTTCAGAGTCTGGGGAGTCAGTGTGAAGGGATTCAGTGTGACTGGGCTGCAGGAACTTGGCTGTGTGTTTAGCTAAGAGAGTGTGAAATATAAAGTTATCAGTGTTTACTAGAAGACTTGCTCAGCTGTGTCATGTACATGCTTCATAGTGTGATAGATAGGAACGTACCCTTGGTGAGAACCTCTGCAGATCAGCGTCACGGTGGAGCCCAGAGCACCAAACTGTACATCTGAAACTACACAAGAAATACACAATGCAGGCTTAAAGGGGAATGAAAAAGTAGCAGTTAGACGTTACATATTTAAGTTACATATTTAAGCACAGCAATGTGAATATGAGCAAACCATTTTGATTTAGGGAAGCACATCAATCAGCCACAACATTAACACTAGCTGACTGGTCTGCAGCTAGGCAGCCGTATACACAGCAAACTGCAGTGCACTGTGTTCTGATACCTTTCTATTATAGCCAACATTAACAGTTTCAGCAGCTTGTGCTACAGCATCTCTAGTGTGGGATCAGAACAGATGTACTAGACTTTGGCACCCATGACACTCTTGCCAGTTCACCGATCGTCCTTCTTGCACACCAGGAACACCCCAAACCTGCGGTTTCGGAGATTATTAGATCCAGTCTTTTAACCATCACAATGTGGCCCTTGTCAAAGTCAGTCAGATCCTTAAGTTTGCTCATTTTTCCTGTTTCCAACACAACAACTTCAGGAACTGACTGCTCACTTTCTGTCTAATACACCCCACTCCTTGGCAGGTGCCACTTTAACGAGATAACAATGTTATCCACTTCCATTGTCAGTGCTGTAAGTGCTCTTTACATTTATTACCTTTATAGTTGAACTACAAGAACATCCAATAATCAAGTTATACATCCAATAAGTCAAGTTAATACAAGAACAACCAATAATAAGTTTTCTTAATTACATTATTTAATCTCTTAGAGTGAACTATTTAAAGTTGAATGTAACAGACAGCTTTTGCAGATGAACACCACTGAGAGAATAAAATATATTAATATTCCTTGGGTATGTATGTATTACCCATTGGGATAAGATAATAAGAAAAGCTTGTGGTTTGTAATGGAATTTCTTTGACCTAAATGAGCAAATCAATAAATATACGGTCAGCGAGACTGTAACTCCACTCTGGAAGGGCCGGAGACTGTTTATGTTACCCTCCTTTACTGCCCCTTCAGCCCACAGGATTTATATCAGGGATGGAATAACAGGCATTTAGTGCCAAGTACTGGACAAAGAAGCAAATACGCACATGTGCACTCTGAGGAGTGGCTGGCCTCCAACACCCGGGGTCTAACAGTACTCCAGAAATGGTCGTGCTCAATGTCTGCTTTCAGGGAATATTGGCAGAAGAATATTATTTAAAAGCCCACCACATTTCTCACATTTCTACATATTGGGCCAGCAGGAATACTGCCATTTACACACACACACAGAACGTGGATTCTTAGTATGAGCCTTAAATGATGCACAGGGAATTGCTCTCAGCTTGGAGTCTTACAACAGATGCATACTGTTTGTTCAAAATACGACATAACTGGGCCTCAGTTTGGGGATCGATGACATTTTTTTAAGAATTAAAAAAAAACTTGTCTTGGCAGATATCAGTTCTTTGAATCTGATTAAAAGCTAGATACACGGTTATGCCTTGGCAGAATTTACGATGTAGATTTATTTAGAGGAGCTCCAGGTGCTTAAGGTAAGCAAAGCCAGAAAACTGTAAACAACATTCTTCCTTCAAGCTCAAAGTATTTACATGCAGCGTCCAGCGTTTCTTACCTTCATTGCTCGAGATCTCCGAGTTGATGTGGGCGCACGACAGAGTGAGGACCCCAATCAATATTAGACCACCGGGGCATGACACTAAGCCGGGCATCTGAAACAAAGGGGAAAAGAAAAAAAAAAAAAAGTTAAAGCGTAGTTGATAAAGCTTGTCAAAATACACACTGCTCCAGTTTACAGCTGCCAATCGAGCACCAGGTTCCTTCTTGGGTCTGGAATTGGTGCAGGCTGAAGTATGGAGGAAACTCTACCTGCCTGGCAGCCATCAAGGCAACAGGCATGATAATTATGGACAGGAGGCCTCTGGGACAACGCAAACATGACATCCGCACCAGATGTGTGTACTTATCCTGTCCTTTCTCTATAAAAGCATCACAGAGAATAAACATCTCAGTGCATATTTGTCCAGGGAAGCAAAGCAGCTCACAGTTACAGGGTCAAGAGAGGCAACGTCACACTCAGCAGACCTCCAAGATATTTCTCTGGAACATTTTTAACACCTCCACTAAGGGAAATCAAAAGGAAAACAACGAGGCAGTTCAGGTCATGCAAAAGGTTAAGGCAGATGTTTCATGGTTGCAGATCTGACTTATCTTTACCCAACATAATTCTGCAGCTGTAGTGTATTTACTGCTTCGGGTTTTTAAATACAGAGAAGTGAGTCTCTGGTCAATTCTTTGTGCGGAAACTACTACTGCATTAAGTGCAGGAAGGCCAAGGCCAGTCGCTCCCTCAGGGTACAAGTCATTAAGCAGTGAAGTCACACTGAGTGCAGTTACATTCTTAAGTGTAGTAGCAATAGTAATAGCAACAGCAGAGATAGAAATAGGACACATGCTAATTCTTAATCATAGTAATTAATCACAGTGACAACAATAATTATAGTACTAGTAATAGTAGTGGTATTAGAGGTAATAATAACAAGAGTAGTAGTAGTAAGAGTAGCAGTACTAGTGGTTGTGGTTACAGTACTCTACTTATGCTGTGATGTAACAACCAGATTTCCAGGGTCAAGTCCCATACAATATAAAATACATCTGAGTCCAAAAAATTATATAATTGCCATAAAGGGTGATATGGGTGACAAACGTAAGTCGGGCTCACACTGTGAGTCGATCAAGCCTGTTCTCTCAACTCATATAACAGCGGCTGTAATGTTGACTGAAGAGTCAAGCTGACTGAGTTTAAAGTAATCACTACTGTGTGCTCAAAAAGTCTTTTTCTTTTTTTATTATATGTAATAATTTTTATTAATAAAGTCGCTACAGAGGTCTAAAACAATCTGCTGACAAAGTCAAGTTAACAACGTTGAAGCAGCGTTTGGCTCCGGAAATGGCTACTGACTTCAGACTGAACAAGTGGTGGTAGTATTAGTAGGTGTATAACTTGATATAAATAGTAGTAGTAGCACTAGCAATAATCGCACAATAACAATAGAAGTAGCAGCAGAAGTACTAACAGTAGCTGTAGTAGTAGAAAGAGGAGGAGGTGAAGTAATAGGAACAGTACTTTAATTTTAAATAAATTAGAATACATAATAACAGGTAACTATTTTATGTGACTTTATTTATGTATGTATTTATTTATTATGGATCTGCACAAGCAACCTAAAAAATCTTTCAAAAATTACATTCAAATAATAAAATTAAATAAATGGCCAAATCCAAAGATTTTTTTTAAATTAAAAAAATGAATAATAAATAAATAAATAAATAAAAATACTAAACGTAAAAGCTTGACTTTCACACCATTAATCTCTTTCACTGGTTAAAAGTTCAAGAATCTACAAATTACATTAAGTACATTAATTTGCTGCATGAAATATATTGCACTTTAAAGTAGGATTTAAAGGTTACCTAGTCTGGTGGCTTATCTGTTGTGTAAAATAGTCTTATCACTAAACAACAGATAAAACTTTATCTTTTTTTTTTTTCAGCTTTTATATTGCAAAGTAAATATAACACAATATATCCACTGCCACACACTGAATAAAGGACATATATACACACACACACACATTATATATATATATATATATACACACACACATACACATATACATATACACACATATACATACATACATGGCTTTTGGTGCATAAAAGAAACTAACGGGCCCTGAAGTGAACCACTGAGTCTTTCAGGCAGTGTAAAGACCAGAGAATGAATAAAGCACTGCTGTGCATGATTTTAGTGTAAATGTATCTAACCATAGTGAGAAAACATCAGCAGATGTTCAAACCATTAGCTCCAAATAAACTCACTCACTGTACACCATATAGCATTCCGAAATGTTAACAAAAAACTGTGCCATCAGTTACAGGACGTACTCTAAATGTGTAAACACCACTACTTTAATCAGGGGAAACTGTGACGTCCATTACCTGCGATTTTGATAGTGGCGCAACAGAATTATCCAGAAACAGATGCGTCTTCAATACTGTGAGAAGGACAAGCAGTGCACCATGTTCCTGATTAAAGAGTGTCATAAAATGTCATGTAAATCAGCATTAGCCTGTAAAAACAATTTGCGGCATATCAAAACTGCCTTTATTCACTTATGTTCGTTGTAGATGTTCTTGTTTACCAGATCAACTTTGCCAGCTTTATGCATGGTGTTTTTCTTTCCATCCACAACGCTGCCTTGCCAAGATTATCTGACAGGCCAGGTCGAGTCACAGAGACGAATGATTTAGTGCTTCATCGACTTTCACTCCAATTACTGGGAAGTTGGACAGGAAGTGTATCTTCAGTCCTCCGTCTAATCATCACTACACAGCATTCAGTTTCAGTTTAATATCATGCCGAATTTCATCTCTGAAATTAAAGCCACATAAGAAAGCTCTTTTTATACTGTAAGCACAATATCATCCTGCAAGGCCACATCAAAAAGACACAGCAGAAGAAAAAAAAAAGAAGTAGAAGAAGAAGAGGTAGTGGTGGTAGTTGTAGGAGTAATATACAGATTTAGACACTGCTTTAAAGTGAAGCGCTCCACAAGATTTTTGTGGGCTGACTTTTTCATTCATAATTAATTAATGATTCTGTCAGTGTTTGAGTTTAAGCCTGTGCTCTCTGGAAAAATCAGTAGAAACTTTTCCAAAAATATTCCATAAATAATTTTTATTTATTTTATTTGGCTGGTGTTTTGGTTATTGTTATTGAGTATTGATAATGTGAATAGTATTATTAGAAGTGGTAGTAGTGGAACAGGCAATAGTAGTAGTAGTAGTAGTAGTAGTAGTAGCAGTAGTAGTAATAGAAATAGTAGCGGTGGAGATATTAACTCTGCTGTTAGCTTTTGGAGCAGCAGTAATAGTAGTAGTAGGAGGAGTAATAGTAGTAGGAGGAGTAATAGTAGCAGTAGTAGGAGGAGTAATAGTAGTAGTAAGAGGAGTAATAGTAGCAGTAGTAGGAGGAGTAATAGTAGGAGGAGGAGGAGTAATAGTGGTAGGAGGAGGAGTAATAGTGGTAGGAGGAGGAGTAATAGTAGTAGTAGGAGGAGTAATAGTGGTAGGAGGAGGAGTAATGGTAGTAGTAGTAGGAGGAGTAATAGTGGTAGGAGGATGAGGAGTAATAGTGGTAGGAGGAGTAATAGTAGTAGTAGGAGGAGTAATAGTAGTAGGAGGAGGAGTAATAGTGGTAGGAGGAGGAGTAATAGTAGTAGGAGGAGGAGTAATAGTAGTAGTAGTAGGAGTAATAGCAGTAGTAGGAAGAGTAATAGTAGTAGGAGGAGGAGTAATAGTAGTAGTAGGAGGAGTAATAGTAGTCGTAGGAGGATTAATAGTAGTAGGAGGAGGAGTAATAGTAGTAGTAGTAGCGGTGTAGGTATTATTAGTGTTAGTTTTAGTAGTAATAGTAGTATTAGTGGTATAAATATTTATGTTGGTGTTACTAGTAGTAGTCTTACTAACATTAGTAGTAGTAGTTGTGGTGGTGGTAATGGTATTATTATTAGTGTTAGTAGTAGTAGTAGTAGTAGTAGTTGTGGTGGTGGTAATGTTATTAATATTAGTGTTAGTAGTAGTTGTGGTGGTGGTAATGGTATTAATATTAGTGTTAGTAGTAATAGTAGTAGTTGTGGTGGTGGTAATGGTATTATTATTAGTGTTAGTAGTAGTAGTTGTGGTGGTGGTAATGGTATTAATATTAGTGTTAGTATTAGTAGTAGTAGTTGTGGTGGTGGT
>JBCNYH010000026.1:34662152-34681555 GCA_039654325.1 Tandanus tandanus
TTAGTGTTAGTATTAGTAGTAGTAGTTGTGGTGGTGGTAATGGTATTATTATTAGTGTTAGTATTAGTAGTAGTAGTAGTTGTGGTGGTGGTAATGGTATTATTATTAGTGTTAATTAATATTAATTTAGTGAAGCTTGTGATACCTTTGGTGTCTATTCCAGGAACATTGTGTACAATGTGAGACAATACACCCTGGATGGGATGCCAGCTCATCACAGGGCACCATAGACACACCCACACACACCCAGGGGCAATTTAGAGAAACCAATCCGCCTACCTGCATATTTTTGTTGGGTGAGAAGAAACCGGAGAACCTGCAGAAAACTAAAGTGAACACAGGGAGAACGTGTGAAACGGTGCACCGACCGTAACCTGAGCTTAGGATCGAACCCAGAAACTCTGAAGCCACTCGGATTTTATTATCACAGTGAAACTGATAGAGTTGAAGCGTTAACCACAGGCATGACTCTCTTTTTCAACCACTAATGTACTTTAATAGGTGCAGCTCTATGTAGTTACTATAAGCTCTGAATGGACTCTACAGTGCATACTAGTTTAAGCGGTGCTTCTCTTACATCTGCTACACTATTCACACTTTATGTGGTTCTATACGCAGCCAGTATGGAATATGGATGCCCTGCAACAAAACATTAAAGCTACAGTTAAAGACATTTTTCGTATGTCATTTATGTATGACATTTATCGTATATCACACCAATGCACAACTCACTATCATTCAACATGCATTTTCAACATTTTCAATCATATTTTCCATCTTTTCCCTATATCTAAATGCAGACGTCACCTTAGTCACCGTCGCTGCTCAAACAGCAAGTTGAGTAATCTCTGTGCATGAACTTCCTGCTCCCTCTTTCACATTGACCTAATTTGAACCTATTCAAGCCTGGTAAGAATTCTATTTTATTTCTTCACACACCACAGAGCATGTAGGATGTTAATTATATAATCGTATAATGCAGTGCACCTGTCTGGAACTGCTTGCACTTGTTATGGTTCTCCTCTCATTTATAATTTTTTTCCCCTTTTAATCTACCACCTGGCAAGAAGAAATGGGCAAAGATTGGCCAAGTACTTTGTTTTGACCATATGTGTCAGGAAGAGTAGTGGAAAATAAACTCTCTCTAAATAATTTAGAGATTCAAAAAAGAAACAAGGGCAGTTTGAGAGCGCAAATCTCTCCCAAGCCCAACAATGTCCAATAGAGAGTATAAAAATGTAAAAGAAAAAAATCATCCTTTCCCATATTACGAAAACATTTAAAAAATATTATTGGATCCAGAATTTATTCTAGGTCATCTCCAAAATCTCCAAAAAAGTCCCCTTTGTCAAAAGCCCAACCTCTGGTAGAAATTGCAGGAAAATTTGCAAATAAATTTTTGATGAAAAAAAAATTGTAATGCTGCACTTGTAACACACTGTTAAAGAATCCTTGAAAAAAAACTGCTGGATCCAAAATTTGACCCGAATCACCTCCAAAAGCTAATAGTGTCTTCCTTGCCCAAAGCCCCAACTCTGGTAGGAATTTCATAATAATTGTACATAATTTTTACATGTGCATATTTTTTCTTTTTGCATAATTCTGCTAACAAACACACAAAGCGCAGATAAAACATCCTCTAGCAGAGGAAAAAAAAATTAAAAAGCATAAGACCGTAGGTAATGTTATTTACGGCTTTTAAGCCCAAGCTACCAAAACATGGGGACGGGTCTGTCCATGGATCTTTTATTTACACTGTGGATGGGTCAATGGATTTATGATTTGTCCAGCCCTGGCATGCATTAAAAACTGACCTGCTGTGACACGACTAATAAAATATTCAGTGGGACATTAAACCAAACTCCACCAAATCTGAAGCCAGCACCTAAAAATAAGATCGCCTTTGAGCCTGAGGCTTCGAGTTGTCAGGACTTTCATCATGTAAAATCCAACAGTGCTTTTAGAAAAACCTGCAGGGGGAAAGCTTTGCTTAGAGCAGCACAACTGGAGCTTTCCAAAACCGCAGGCTGAAGCCATAATCCATCACTGATTTCAGCAAAATTGTTGCGAAGCACAGTTCAACTATCAAACAAGCTCTTAGTTAAAGCCGTCATCCCGAAACGCAATCATCTCTAACACTGAATCTTATCAAACTCTGATAAAAGCAAGTCCAGACTGAGGAAGGAAGCCGAGCTCGCTGAGATCAGTTCAGTGTACAGACAGTGGCTCTTTGATCTGTTTTGCTATTAGAAAGAGGTCCAAGAGGTTTTCTTCATTCTCAAGACTCTGACAAATTTAGCAGGCAGGTGTTCCCACCCTTAGAAACCTGAAAAGCTACCCGCTATCATCCACAACACAGCAGTGAGAGCTGATCTTCTATCAGGGAATCAGAAACTTACTGGTATCCAAGACAGAAAGTGCAATATGCGGTAACTACACGTGTACACATGTACACTCTTTAGCATTAACTTTCTGAATTTACCTCCTGTTTAAGGTAGACATACACCCTTTATATCCAGGATACAACCAGTCCATCACAGGAACACCTAACACCTGATATACTCCGTTAGAGGGAGGTTCATTACAGCATGTTCGAGATGAGCGAACAGAAGATTCCAGTTAGCAGGAGGGTGTCTGCAACTTTAACGTTTACAGAAATAAACTGCTACATCTTGTAATATGCATTTCCTTTTCACTTATTGGGTATTCCTGTAAGAATCTTAATAGCCTGTTGCCTGACTGAACTTCCCTTGTCGGTGCTTGCCAAACAGATAAAGCTGTGAATGTCCTCGCTCATAAAACATGGGTGTGCGTGTGTGTGCACATGCTCATCACCACAGAGGAGTTCATTTAAATTGTATAATGAGCTAAGCTACAGCTAAAAAGACTTCAGTTACACAAGCTGATCTTTTTAATAAATTAATTGTTATAAAAAACAAAACACTAACTATATGCTAACACAAGTGACTTGTATCTACCACTGACTCATACCCAGCTTCTGGCATTTTTAATGCCAATGTTTTTTGGATAGATTTGTTATCAGGACTTGTTTGTGACATTGTTAGCAGGATTACACAAAAAGGTGTGTACAGATTTTCATGAAATCTGTACCAGAGGCAGAGCTTTGGACAAGGACACTCCAAATACAAGGAGGTTTTGGAGACGATCCGGATACCACTGTGCACCCAGTAACCGATTAAAGATTCTTTAACACTGTGAGATGTGAAAGTTTTTTTGAAAGTGGCTTGGTGGAGGTTTGTGCTCTCTGATTGCTCTTGTAGCTATTGGAATGCCGACACGTGGTACACATTCCTGACCACTCCCATCCGATTCTTTTTTTTTATAGAAAGATCATTTTGGATAAGAAGACAATTTAATTAACGCTGTAAGCAAGTACAAATGTTTTGGGTGTGGATTCGTGCATCAAGAACACAATGATCCCAATCAGTCATCCAAACTGTGCAGAGATT
Source organism: Tandanus tandanus (assembly GCA_039654325.1). Taxonomy (NCBI): domain Eukaryota; kingdom Metazoa; phylum Chordata; class Actinopteri; order Siluriformes; family Plotosidae; genus Tandanus; species Tandanus tandanus. The sequence continues at coordinate 34,665,623 of JBCNYH010000026.1, forward strand.
ATCTGAACAAGCAACAGCAATCTGGAACATTCGAAATGATGAACTGGCCAAGCCAGAGTCCAGACCTAACTCCTCTTGTACTGTTCACCACGCTATCCACAAATGCAGGTTAAAGCTCTATCATGCAAAGAAGAAGACATATCTGTGAACTTGATGCAGGAACGCCAGCGTCTTCTCTGGGCCACAGCTTATTTTAAAATAGACTGAGGCAAATTGGAAAAGTGTTCTGTGGTCACACAAATCAAAATTTGAAATTATTTTTGGAAATTCATGAACGCTGCATGCTCTGGACTAAAGAAAAGAGGCTTATCAGCTCTCAGTTCAAAAGCTTGCGTCTCTGCAAACTGTGTTCATAGACAATGACTTCTGGAGTTGTTCCTGAGCCCATGTAGTGATTGACAGGACAGAATTATGCCTGTTTTTAATGCAGTGTGCTTTTTGTTTTAGAAATATGAGTTTTAATTGATTCATGAATTGATGAAAGACAGTCTATGGGAAAATTTACAAACGGTCTGAAACTGAGGAAAAACACTGCCTGTAAAAATGCTCAATGTTATAAAGACCAAAAGGGGGCCATACAACTTCTTGTTGAACTTTGTTCAAAATGTTCACGATGCTCCTGCACTGCCAGTGAAGTGGAATCTTTAAACACAAATTGGTCCCTTTATACTATTAGCGATGCCCAGACTTCAAATACAGTCTTTTATTTATTTATTTATTTTTTGATTTTGATATACTGTATAAATCCTGCAAGGGAAATTCCTTTCTCTGCATTTAAGCCATCCAAAGAAAGCACACACACACACACGTAAACAGTGAGCACGCACACTCGGAGCAGTGGGCTGCCACACACATTGGGGCGCCCGGAGAGCAGTTGGGGGTTAAGTGTCTTGCTCAGGGGCACTTCAGCCATGAAGGTGGAGGAAGGGAAGGTGCAGCTCACTTCCCCACCGCCATGCATTTTTCCTGCTGGTTCAGGAATCGAACCAGCGACCTTTTGGTCCCAAACCCGATTCTCTAACCAGTAGGCTACGGCTGCCCCCTTACTTGCTGCTTGAGATACACAAAAATCAATTTTACTTTAGGAACATTTTCATAATTATATAGAAAACATTTTCCCAAGCCACAACACATATTTGCTAAGACCAACATTTGGAGGGAAAAAACCCTGATTGAGTAAACAGTATTAATAGAAGTACAAGATAGCTGATGCAAACATTTAGAGCCTGTAATCAAAATGTCAGAGACCTTTCCAGTGACTGCTAAGCTCATTAAAGCCATGAAACGCAGCTGGAAAAGGCAAACATGGTTCTGTTAATCCTTAGATAAAAACAAGGCCGGAGATGTTTTATTAGGTTTCTCCTCTCCCCAGTCTGTTAACATTTAGCTCATTGTCAATAAGGACAGCGATGGTAGGACACAGTGGTCCAAAAGGATTATGTGTCTTTGGGGCAGCAGCATGTATTCAAACACGCATCGAGGTGCTGAAAAATGCTTCAGGCATGGCGAGGTAGCGTAGGCTGACAAATGAATGTCACCCATCAAGCACTGCTGCAATACAAGGTCACTGGAAGAGCTATTAAATAAACTCAGCTCAGTCTGAGCATATGGCTGCATATTTGTAGCGTACTGAAATTTATGTTCTTGTTTGGTTTATAATTTTGAGCATGGATATTATCACCACATTACTAACAGCGCCAGTGGCTTCGTAATGAAAATAAACTGCCGAGATGTCCGCAGGTCAGTGGAATAAGTCCACCATCCAAGAAACAATCAGCAGCTAATTATCCTAATTATTCCTGGTCTAATGAAAATAAACATAGCGATTAAAAAGCTGTGTATAAAAAAATAACTAAATCCAACAGCTCTCAGACTAAAATCAGTAACATAAGATCTGAATATCCTTAAGAATTGTGGCATAGTACAATAATCTGAGATGAAGCGAAAATTTATTTATAATTTCCTTTAAGTTTTTTTAAAATCATTACAACTGTAAAAAATTTAAAAAATAAAATAAACAAATAAATAAGGTTTTCACAAATTTCTAAAAACTGCTCATTTTTAGACTTTACTTTAAAAAGTTTATATATAATAATAATATTTATAAAAAATTTAAAAAGTGTCAAATTTTACTGTTTAATTTTTTAAAACTAATAATTAATAATGATTAACATAATGAGTTCATATTAAATTTTTAAAAGTATTATAATACATATATTACTTTACTAATTATTATAATTACATTTATTATATTTATAATTATCATATATTTATTATTTGATTTGATTTACTTGTAAGTACCGGTATATGTGTGTGTAATATTGTCCACCCCTTGTTCAGGAAGCACACACACACGCACACACACACACACACACACACATCAGTCTCAATGAATTTTTACACTTTTATACTCTGAAGGAGAAATGACAGAAATTAATGGTTTATAGTTCGACTTAATGTCATGGAACGTGTGAGAGACAAGCTGTCCAGTTCTTACCTACATTACAGCTGCAATAAGCAGTTATTGTTCACCAGCCTCTCTCTCTCTCACTTTCACACACACACAAACACACATACACACCGTGCAGTGTGTCATTTTATTGAGAAAACCAAACAGAAAGCGTAACCAAGAATGAGAGCGCTTCCAACCAAGACACTTTCCCTTACAAAGCTCTTCATAAAATCAACAATTACTCATTCATTCATTCATTCAATTTCCTGAACAGCTTAATCCTGCTAGGGGCTCCTGGAGCCTATCTCAGCCAAAATCTAGGCGAAGGCAGGGTACACCCTGAACAATTCACCAGTGCATGGCAGGGGCCCACACACACACACACACACACACACACACACACACACACCTTATACACATTTACACCATTTTAACCTAATCAATCTGGAACAGCCATTTAGCCTAAAGTGCATGTTTTCAAACGATGGGAGAAAACTGGGGTACCTGGAGGAAACCCACAGAAGCACAGGAAGAACATGCAAACTCCACACAGAAACCCTTACCGAGCCCAGGACTCGAACCCAGGGCCTTCTTGCTTTGAGGTGAACGTGGTAACCACTACGCCACCGTTCCACCAATCAAAAATTAGAACCTATTCTCAATTCCATTTAATATTAGTCTTCATTCATTTGGAGCGTCTATCTAAGAAGAAGAAATAGTATTACAACAAGCACATTATTATTAACCTATTACAGCCTGAACTACCAGTGCTGTTACACAAAAATATGTAATGCACCCCTTCTGACCAACCAGATTCAAGGATTCAACAGTGCTGTGGTAGTAATGCAGTTAAAAGGCCAGAGTATTACACACTTCACCCAAATGTTTCTTCAAAAATGTTATGTAACCCAAGTTCTCATTTTTATGTGGTAACAGAAAAACACTCGACTACATCACATATGCCAACCAGATGTAGGATCTGCATATTCATGCTAAAATATAATGAAATTTTATGACAGTAATGGCCGGGTGAGTGTGAAGCGATGTGTTACCGGTCAGGCTGTGGAACGCATGCACGTGGATGAGTTTGCCATGCGTTCTGACTCATTGCACAGCCCACATGTTCGGCAGCCAGCCTCCAGAAATAGACCACGGTGTCATCCAAAAAAAAGTCAAATTAATGTCCCATCACCGAACGAAGTGTATTCTTGAGTGAGCCAGCAGCTGTGAGTACACAGCCCTCTACACAGCACCAGTCTTTGGTACGAGGTGTCTTTTATACACTGTAGTGGCGTCCAGAACGTCTAAAGTCATTATTACAATGCCGGCCTTGGTACAGCTTGGCCTCAAAAAGGCCTTAGGCTTTATTGTTAAGTGAACACCTACAGATCATAAACAGGAGCCTATGAATAAAATGCTTTACAATGCAAGGAAGAAAAGAGTGCAAGACAGAGAAAGAGTCCACATGGAGAGACACAAGAGGGGAAAAGGCCGCCTAAGAGTCGGACAAACAGCTCCGAAAAGGCTCAGGAATGCACAAACACTGCCAGATTTCAGAGACTCCATTAAAATCCAGACTCGGTGTGAGCATGGAGAGCTTGCAAATGTTTAATAGTGCATGCCTGATGACCACAAAGCTCTGTGCCATGACAAAAGAGAGACTTTGTCATCTACGGTTTACTGACACAAGATCGGCGTGGCCGACGCCTACTGCTATAAAAAGCATTGTTAGCATCTGCCGAATGCTATCTTGTGTTTGTTTGAAGCGAGATGGAAAGGTAAGGCTCAGCTCAGAATAGCCTGGAGGGTCAAGGTGACTCGCAGCAGTGCATGAGAAGCCCTTCGGGAACCATGCCATAAATACCGCATATTTTCTCAACAACCTTATTTTAGGAAAGGTTTTCTAAACAACAGCCACTTTCTTTTAATTGATGCCTTAAGCTCTGTTTAGCCAGACATGTTCATCCATGCCGCACTGCAGTCCTTTATTAGCACCCTTTGCGCGCCAGGCAAGTCTTAGCGTAGTTCCCTCCAATGACTCATAGAGGAACACTCAACTCAATCCTTTTTTACAAGGGAAAATGTGTAGAGGAAGGACGGGGGGGGTGGGCTGAAAATAGATGGCATCCCTAATTTGACACATTCCAGAGTCCGTGTACAGAATCGGTGGAAAAAGGTACTCGACACAACTGACATGCACTCGACTCCCAAAAACACTGTTTGGTGTGAGACACAATGTGGTTCACTATAACGCATCACTCCTTATGCAGAGCTTCGGGACAAAGACCTAGATCAATGTCTGTGCTGTTTCCTTGGATTGTTAGCATGGAAAAGGTCACTGGTGGAAGGTAATGAAATGGCCAGTGCCATAATGATGCGGTGATCAAAGCTGTTTTATTCTAAGCTTGCCCAGCTTAATGAGCCATACTAAAGTGTGCCTTCAGACAGCAGGGCATTATGTACCTCGGTGCCTCCATCCAGTCTACCAAACCTGCAAAGAAAAACATTTTATATGGGAGGAGAACGCAATTATATGCAATCAGAATTCACTCTGCAGATATAACACTTACATCCCAAACCTGTTCACTGTGTAAATACAGAACATACTGTCCGTCCCGTACGCTTCCAAATGACTTCTAATCTGCGCAGTTACACCGCTACATGCGTTTCTCCCACTGTATAGGCTGAGACTTATTAAAAATTAAAGAAAGATTTCAGCCAAACAAAAGGTAATGGAACTGCCTGTGCATGGAAACTAGAGATCTCCTGTAAACCAGGACAGTTAATCCTTCTTCAACCTGGATTCCTCTTACCTGAGAATGGATTCTGATTTTAAACATCAGCTAATCCTCAACTGTCAGCTCCCCCAGCTCTTACAGCTAAACCTGGTAAAAAGACACACCTATGTATGCGCCATGTTGTTTTCGGTGGTGTTATTGAGTCGCATTATGCTGATGCACATCCGGAGTATGACATATCAATGCTGGCTATCGGTGTTCATCCGAGCGAACTGAACAAATACTTTCTCCAGACTGAATCCTTTAATCTGTGCTCAGGTTAAATTAGTCCAGCGCAAAAAGCGGTTTAGATGTCAGTAATCATAAGCGACACTTGCATTGTTTGCGTGAACTGGTCCTTTATGCCCCTGGAAATAGATGAAAAGAGAAGAGAGGCAGCAGTGATGTGGAATAACTTTTTTTCTTTTTTTTTAATGCTTGAACACTTCTCTGAAAAAGAAAAAAAATATCAACCCATTGACAAAAAAATACACTTCTCCTCGTTATGCCATTGTAAGAAATGGATGAAAACAAGATGTTGGTTTCCCAGAATCTCCTGCAGCGCATGGCTGCAGATCTCCAAAGAAGGTCGAAAGAGAAGACCCCCAACCCAAAAAAAAAAAAGAAAGAGAGAGAGAAATCCAGCTACGCATCTTCACACAGAGACCTTTTAAGCGAGCGATTCAAAGAAAATAGAGGAGTAAGTAATCGTTGCAGTTGTTTGGATAGGCAAAGCTTGCTAAACAGTTCTGGATGTGGAGAGGACGGGGAGCCACAGCCAGTATTTTCTCCTTGTAAGTCAAGCGAAGACCACCCAGCAGTGCGGATACTGATGCGGCTTATACAGCTGATTGACTTGCAGTCAGGGCAGAAACTGCACATCGTTTGGGTTTTTCAAAAGGAGCTAATGTTCGTCATAATGTTTCTATGCACAATACACAAACAGAGCGAACATTTCTACGTACAGAAGTGAGACAGATGGTGCTGCATAAAGAGAAATGAGATTTATTGCTATTAATTTTTGTTTTTGCGTTGTTTTTAGGTGTGCACAATCGCCACAAACACACAGGGGATACACAGTGCATAGAATTACAGGGTGCAAGCTTTGGCAAGAGTTACTAGAAGAAACGCTGGCATTTTGTTGTCAAGGGGTGAAAAGATTTATACTGAAATTATGTGGCACACAGTAACTAACTTGTCTTAGGAAACAATCTGAAAGCCAACTATTTAGACAGAGTGGAAGAGTAAAGACAGCTGAAGGTTTTTGTCAAAGCACCAAGTCTTCTTAGATTACACTGTGCATATAACATACATAATTAATACCATGTGTGGATTGTTGAGGCTGGATTTCAACACGGCGACTTGGAAAAAGTTGAATTTAAATCATACACCAAGGCTGGTTTGTGGAATGCAACACAGCTGTGTATATCTTAGGCAAAACAGGCTGCAAACACAGAGCCGATAAGACCTCGGAAGACCTCAAGGTTTGCTGAACGTACACATCACGGACAACGCACCTCACAGTTCGCTCTTACTGCATCTCAATCACCAGGCTGCTCCCGGAGGAAATGCTGAATTAAATTTAGCTCGAGCTGTAACATGGCCAGGCAAATAAACAAGTGGCTAAATGGTAGGCCAGTTGAAGTGGCACAATCAAAGCCTCTATGCGCTACGCTATGCTCAAGTCCTGATGGTGAAGAAGTCCAGCTGAAAATAAGAGGTCTGTCCTCACATCATCCTCAAGCAGATTTATATTTCTACACAATGTGACAGCTTGAAACAAAAAGCTGCTCGAAAACGTTTGCCATGTGCGTCAAATGTTCCAAGCCTTTACTTGGACCACGGCTTTGGATAACTGCTCGGTGGACTTGATGGATTGCCAATGATTCACAGTTCATTTGGTACACAGAAATCAGTTGGGATATGAATCCGGTTTGTCACTCTGCGGATCAGGTTGTGAGGCGGTACTCTATGCACAAGCCATCACCCCCTCGAAATCCAGAGACCCTGGATTTATCTCTGGATCTGGTATTTCCTTTAGACACTGGCCAGAACAAGATGGCTACCATATGCCAGCTCTTCACTGAGTTCTGGATGTTTTCCCAGGACTTTTGAAGCCTCGGCCAGCTGTGCACAAAGCTAGACTGTGCACCTTTTCTACAATCACACAGCTAAACAAAATCACACAACTGTAGCAATGTGTCCCTGATAGGCTAGTGTGATATACACAGTTTTACACTGCTACAATCTCCAATGACACTGACTCTGACTATACACTGCCTGAACAAAAAAACGTGTCAATGAGATAACACATCCCCCCAGCCTCCACATTAGAAAATATGAATTGCAGAAATCACAAAATATCAAAAGGCACAACTACACTGCCTAGTATAAGTAACTGCCAAGTTTGATAAAGAAATCTCAAACAGTTTCTGAGTTCTGTCAAAGAATTGAAAAGATTACAGACAGACAGACATACTGATGACTATATCCCTCCTCATTATATGCAGGAAAGGAAAAAAGTCACACTCTGCATGCTCTCTAGGCACACTGCCTTCAGCTGTGATTACAACACACATTCACCATGGCATTGTTTATCTTATGCAACATCTTTCCATCCAGAGTTGTGATTATTTTGCTGAGATCTTGCATTGCTGATGGACGAGATCCAGTCTCCATAAAACCAGTCCATGAAGTCTTCTCCAGCATATTCCAAAGACAATGAACAGAGAAGTTGATTGAGACTCCATGGTGGCCAATTCATGTAAGAAAATGATTCCTAATGCTGCCTGAACCACTCTTTCTCAACTGAAGCCCAAAAGAATAAGCCTGTGTCATCAATCCACTGACAGGAAAACCTGGTCATTCAAGTACACTCAGGTGGTCAGCTGACTTTGTTCTATTGACACATAAAGGTGATCCTAGACCTGACCGACTGAAGATCATAACAGTACAGGTACAGCACAGCGGCTGCTATTCATGAAGGGTCCTTCCTAAACCTGATGCTACCCGATTCCAGAGCGATAATAATAGTCCAAATTTTATTTTGCATTCTTTTGTTTTGGAAATGCTCTTACTTTAACTATTAAACACAGCTGTGAGCGCCACAGTCGATTTTTTTTTTTTATAATTCCACTTCACCCATCTCTGATTATGGCCCATCAGGATTTTTTCTTTAAACCACATTTCTTCCATAAAGTTGATGGTTCAGCACTATCCTTATAAGTTTCATAAATGTGTTGGACAGTTCTTAACCCAATTCCAGTAATTTCAGTAATCTCCACAGTTGTTTTCTTTGCTTGATGCAGGCCAATAATTTGAATCCTCTAAAAGATACTAACATTTTCCATGACCGTTGGACACGTCTTCCATCATGGTTGTTTAAGAAATGAGACGTTGCTCACTGCATCAGTTAGGGTTAAAAGAACTGTAGCCAATTAAAACAATAATTACTGCAGTATTTATCCAATCAAAACTGTATGTATTTGCATACCGAAATCCAAAGTGTGATGTTTTTTTTTTTAGATAGGCAGTGTAACATAATATTTCCAGAATTTCCAACGTTTACACATTCTGAGACCGCAACTGGAGTATGTTAGAACAATTTTTCAGTTCATTTCATTCCCAAACTGCTTTATCCTTTAATAAGGTGGCGGGGAGCTCGCCAGACCAGGGCCATGCTCATACAATTACTAAATATTTTATATTTCCAAAAGAGCTTTATAGGTGTTTTAAACTCTCCAGTATTATCTGACACGTATCTCACCCCCTCCCCACCTGAAGGACAACCTCGTTCTGGAAAGTCAGTAATGAAATTTAAAAAAACTGTCAGTTTAATTGATCAAATGAATAAAAAGGATACCATGTATGTTTTTGGGTGTCTCAACGTATCTACATGTACAATATTTTTAATTACCTAAATGAGTGTTTCCCCATAAGGATAGTCGAAAGATGTTCGCCAGAGTACTTATACACAAAAGAAGACCTGACTTTGGTTACATGGGGCACCATGCATGTGCAGTGTGTGCAAGGTTAAGGTGACCCATTTGCTTTAAATACATACTTGTCTTAAAATTATTAGGAATGCCACAAAAAGTTCTTTTAAAAAAGGTTAACGTTTAAAAAAATCTCTTGTGCCAACATTTAAAATAGTTGGCCATGTGGATATTAAACAACCAAATTTGAAAAACGATCACATCCTGTATCACATGGTAAATTTTTAACTGGCTGATCCACATCAGGAATGACTGGTGGAGCGCACACACACATTCGCTGACCTTTCACGTGGCACCAACTGGCATATATAATGTCAGATCCTTGTTGTTGTATAATAGGGCCTAACATTAGGTTACGTTACCTGAATGACGTGTTTATGCTAATACTACTAATAACATTACTTACTATGTTATTAGTGGAGAAATTCAAATTGAAAAACGTACCTCTTCCGAGTCTTCGGACACACGCGTGCTCTGTCTAACTTGAAGACGAAGTTGAACTTCTAATGATCTAATTAGATCCCGGCGTTAGACCTATTAGAAAGTTCCTGTCTGTGTAAATGTAATGACTATCATAATATTACTTTACTTAAGTACAATTTCCGTAAGCTCTCAAATGTCTAGTAATAATAACATCAACAATATATAGGTGGTGACTCAGTGGTTAAGGCTCTGGATTACTGATCCGAAGGTTGGCGGTTCAAGCCCCAGTACCATCAAGCTCCCACTGTTGGGTCCTTGAGCAAGGCCCTTAACCCCTAGTTGCTCAGTTGTATAAAAAAATGATGAATGTAAGACACTCTGGATAAGGGTTTCTGATAAAATGTCGTAAATGTAAATGTAATATAGCTCACATGAAAGGTAATAACTTACTAGGACCAACATCACACTCGTGGACTGCAAACACACACACACACACACACACACACACACACACACACAATTTTCTTCGGCACAAAAATCGGCACATTACAGTACCTTCTGCATTGCTCACACTTAAGGTAATAACCTAAAAATACAGCTGTCACTGTCAGCAAGGAGTCCCAGACTACATCAGCAGTAGTAGTAGTTGTAGTAATAATAATAATAATAATAATAATGATAATAATAATGATAATAAAATAGTTATTATTAATAATATAAGCCATCCTTAAATCTGACCTTGCTGGAAATTCTTATTTGTCTTTATTTGGTTCTGGAAGATTAAAACCTTTTTTTTTTTACATTAAGTTGAAAGCACAAGAAATCAATCACACAAGCCTAGTTCCAGAATGATTGATTTCCTTGTTCTGTGGCTGCAGACTTGGGCAACGGTCTTGATTATAAATTTGCGATTACAGGCTCGCATCTGCAAGTCAGTATAACCTTTCATGGAAACGCTAACACTGGGCTGTTGAAAAGAGCAGTCATGATTTACATCAAGCAAGAGGATATGCTGCTATGAGTCATGGCTACACCAAACTTGGAAACTTTCACTGACCCAAATGGCCTGCAATAATCACATCTCACCTACCAAAGACTTGTGGAAGTGCTCGCTTTCTCTCAGTAGATGCCTCGCTCACAATAGCGCGTGTACAGTCCGCTAAAGACGACGCTTAACGGCTTGGCATTTAACATGGCGCCATAGTACTGCTGAGTGTAATTACAGTACGCTCCAACATGCTACCACATCATGGACAGCACTGAAGTCCACAACACAAACATGTCTTTTGCACAAGCGAGCAACGTAAATCAAAGTCAGATGGCGCCAAGCCCGTTAGCTATGAGCACATCCGCCATTCTTTTTTCGAGACAGTCTATTGCTTTTGTAATGCAAGTGGCACAAGAAATATGGGTTCGATTTCAGCTCAGAGCCATATGACTCATGGCGAGAAAATGCTCTAGAATGGATTCAAAAAGGTCAGAAACTGCTGCTACATCTTCAGCTTGTCACAGCAGCGAAAGCACAAAAAAGCAGCCACTGATTGTAAAACTCTGTGTTTTCCATGTACAATTATGTTCCAAACCTTGATCCATTCAGCAGGCAGCGAGCTCACGTCAAAGCATGCAGGTGTGCACCGTTCCTCAGCATTCGCTTCCCAAACAGTGGAACGCTCTCTCCAGAAGATAAAGTACGCTGGCCTCCATGAGTCATGGCTGCTGGGAAGCGAGGGAGTATTTTATTACCGCTGTTCCAACATGCACAACTCATGTGCAGCTTCAGCCCCAGGCACGTCTAAAGCATGCTGGCATTACGCCACAAGCGCTGCACAGCTTCATACCGTCTTCAAACACAACAATGTTTTAGCGTTACCACCGATACCAGTCCGGTTTTATTCTTAGGCTGTGCAGTCCACACTTTACTGTGTTCTATCCCCAAAGGGATTACGGTTGCCTGTGGCTCCTTTTGTGGCTCAAGCTGGAAAGACAGATCTGTTGGAGATATAAAAAAAAAAAAAAAAAAAAAAAGGGATTTGACTTGATCAAAGGAGATGCCAAAATGGCCTCGGCAAAGGCTGAAAATATAAGGCTGCCTACTCTTTACAAATAGCTCTCAAGGGAAAACAAAGGGTGTGTGCTTTTAATGGATGTTGGTTGGTTTGCTCAGATTTGGCTGAAGAAATACCTGAATGTTGCCAAGTCCGACGCGCGACACAATGGAAAGAACTATTTACAATGTCTGCTCAGAGAAATATAGTTGTATTTTTTTAATTTGTTTTTTATTTTGATATACTGTATTAATCCTACAAGGGAAATTATTGCCTCTGCATTTAACCCACCCAAAGTGAGCACACACGCATTCGGAGCAGTGCGCTGCCACACACTGGGGGCGCCCGGAGTGCAGTTGGGAGTTAGGTGCTAGGTGCCTTGCCTTGCTCAGGGCACTTCAGCCAAGGAAGGGGAGATGCAGCTCACTCCCCCACTGCCACCCATTTTTCCTGTTGGTTCGCGAATCGAACCAGCGACCTTTCAGTCCCAAAGCCGCTTCTCTAACCATTAGGCTACGGATGCCCCAAATGTTAGTCTTAAAAGTTATGACAGGTCACAAAGACAGGAAAATAAAGATCATGACTGTGTGCGTTTTAGAGTCCCTTACAGTCAGCTTACGAATCTTATAACAACCAGCTGGAGTAAGATAACACTATTTCAACCTTACAATTTAAAAAAAAAAAGGGAATTTAGATACTGTACATAACAAGGAAAGGCACCTCGCCAGGGACCGGTGAGGCCAAGTTATTCATACGGCACTCCACCGCTAACCACAGTGTACTCTATCAACCCTCGCAAAGCCACATAAGTGTGCTTTGTTTATTCTCTTTTATATTGTGGGCAGAGGAGAACCAACATCAACAAAAAAAAGGTCTGGCCAATTAAAAGACATTTAAATTCTGATCTGTAGTGGTCCGTTTTGTCCTGAAATCCTGAATGTTACTCGGGCATGGATGGATGCAACGTATCTCGGGACTTTTTTAATTAAAAAAAATGTACTCATGTCAACCAGTGTAGTAGAATTAGAAGATGCAGAAATGCCAGATATATTTAAGGACTTGCTGGTTGCTAATTACAGAGGGGGAAATATTGGCAAGAATTCGATTTCCTTTAGCATGGATAATGTATTATCGTCTTGGCAAAGCTTAATGCAATACTACCACTTGCATGTATAATTTACAGCATTTTATTTGATATACTCCTGGCTTGTATTGCTCTTTTTTTCCATATCCGAAACATAGTATTATCCTATTACCAAATTTAAAGGTCATTCCTCCCAGATGACAGCACACACATCCAAAATGTCAAATGCTGGAATTATCCTAAACTTCAAAAAGCATGTGGACATCCACAGTTCGATTATAATCAGTGTTTATGGGAGAAAAATGTATGCGATTTCTAAGAGAAGGAAGAACGAAATGTGAATCTGGTGCACCATATAAAGACTGAGCAGACCTCGTGCTGCCGTGCAGATGTCCTGAGTATCTAATGAAGCTGATATCATTACATCAAATCACTCTTTCTGTGCTGTTTGGAATCATCGTGCTTTATAATCTCGCTTGACTGGTGGGCATCCCAATAATTCGTCTGTATCTGCAGAGTCTTTTAGTTCATAAAAGCCACTTCATAAACAAAGTCGTTATACAGCTGCACTGTTTCAGAGTGTCTTACGTTACGGCCTGCATTCTGGTGAGAACAGCCATCAAAAACCGTTTTGGAAGAAGCTGTGCTGAAAGTAATGACTGGAGAAGACACATGGATTTTATAAGGAGTTTGGGGGTAAAAAAAAAAAAGAATTGGGGGGAAAGAGCCTTAATATAAATCTGAAATTGATTTCCCCCACAGCACGACGACAGTGGTTTAAATCCCATCCTGGGCCTCATGCAATTTTAATCTTGGAGGTGCTCAGCGCGCAGTATGGCTCTAACTTGGCAGCAGAATTCACTTTTTCCCTTAAACAAAGCCCGGCAGAGGAAAGCACAACCGAGTTTCATTTAAAACTGATTACAGCCATCCCAAAAAGCATGCTGAAATACGAGCTGGAAATGAATGTGTTCAGTGTATGAGAAAATTGGACTTGGCAAGTCGGTAAACTGATGAAGATTCTGTTCTCGGAGAACAAATGGGAAAGAGAACATTCGGATTACAACACAGCAATCCATAACTAAAACTCCAGTTTGTTGTTTATTAATGAGCAGGTACAGTACATTTCTCTTATATAAAGTTTCTCAAAACCCAGAAAACCTCATGTTTGCATTCCTTCCTGTGTGATGGACCATGAGCCGTCCACTTTAGAGCACAGGAATGCACATCTGGATACATCTTCCCAGTGTGTATATTTTCTAGCAACTCCTTGAGAACACAGTTCTAGTGTGTGCAGAATTAAAACAAAAGCCTGACCAAATGCTCAAACAAACTGAAATAAAGACTTTTGGGGTTCCCGAGGAGGTAAAGACTCTTGAGCACAAGCAGTCCCAACGCAGTTAAAGACTAAACCTCTTCAAGCGATTACAGGATTTAAATGTTCTGTTTCTGCCGAAAGCTGAAAGGTTCAAAACAATCCCTCTCTGTGTAAATCCCACTCTCAGAGGTGCAGTAATTGTAGTGTGGCTGTTGGCACAAGGGCCCTCATGCAGGTAAAGCAGAGAAAAACACTGCAGGGGAGATGTAAACAAAGCTGCCGATGAGGGCACGGCTCTGATTTCAGTCCACATGCAGACCACACAGCTTCCAGGTTTTTTATTGGAATGGAAAAGAACGCCGTGAAACTACCTGATGGAGTGGAATGGAATGGGGAAAATGTCATGGCACTTAATGGTAAAATGGAATGGGGGGAGAAAAAAAAAAAAACAAGACAAGGAACGTCATGGAAAAGAATGCCACTGAATGGAATGGAATTGAATGGAGATGAATAGAAGTAACTGGGAATGGAATGGGATGGAATGGAAGGCAAAGGAATGCCATGGCTTGAATGGTACATAGTGGAATGACATAGAACTAACTTGTAGAATGCAGTGAAACAGAAAGCAAAAGGATTCCGGCGAAATGAATGACTGGAATGCAATGGAAAAGAATGGCAATAAAATGGAGTGCAAGGCCATGGAACTGAAGTGAATGGAACGGGATTGATGGGATGCAATGAGATGGGATGGGATGCGATGTTATAGGATGGGATGCAACGGGATAGGATGGAGAAATGATGTGAAAAGGGGTGTGATGGAACAGAACTAAATAGTGGCACATTAAATGACAGAGGGATCAAATAGAAAACAAAATCATGGAACTTTATAATCTACACCATACATAGTTCCTCACAGGTTCTTCTGATTGTAAATGGCTCCAACTTTCGTAAGAATCAGGGCACAGCCCACACGGCAATACTTTGTACTTTAATTATGAACTTACATGAGAAATAAAAACGCTTGGCCCATTTTTAGCTGGACTTGTAACATGAATGGGGCAACGAGGTGGGCTCAGGGGTGTTCGGGGTGCACAAGAAGATAAAGAGTTCAAAATATTATCAGGTTGCTAACTGCGTTCGCATAAAAGATCTCAGAGGAACAAGATCACCTCTCCGTGAATCACCTGCAAACACAGGTCAGATCCATCCACCCTGGTCCAAGAGGACCCCCCTGTCCTGCACATTTTAGTGCTTTGCTTGCTCCATTACACACTTCAAGGCAGTGGTGGCTTAGTGGTTAAGGCGATGGGTTACTGATCCGAAGGTCAGCGGTTCAATCCCCACTATCACCACTGTTGGGCGCTTGAGAAAGGCCCTTAACCGTCAATTGCTCAGTTGTATAAGTGTAAGTCACTCTGGATAAGAGCATCTGCCAAATGCTGTAAATGTAAATGTAAGTCATAAAGGGCAGTTAATTAGCTAATTAGTTAAATCAGGTGTGTTTGGAACAAGGAAAACACTAAAATGTGCAAAGCAGGGGGTCCTCCAGGATGAGATCTAATGGAACCTTTTTTTGTGTGTTTTGAGGTATAAATGATGGAAAAGTAATAAAAGGGAAATGAAACCCAAACTTAACAAAAGCTTGAATACATTGTGTATACGTCTTTGCACATCAAAACGTGCTATAGTTATTACAAGATTAGTGAATCACGTGAATGCAGAAGTAATTTGCATATGAGTAACTGCAGATTATACTTATATATTCTTGCCTAGATGGCAGTAAACAAGCTTTAAAATGTATGAAATTACGTCAGATGTTTACTTAATTCCAATTTCTAG
>JBCNYH010000026.1:34691597-34711626 GCA_039654325.1 Tandanus tandanus
TGTCTATTAAAAAAGTCTCAGTTTACTTTGCTTTTCCTAATGTTTCTGTGCAGTATCAGTATAGTATACCCTAAAACTCTGAAAGGGGTTAAAAGAGACACCGTTACAGAGCTATGCACCTCCTTGTGTGTGCACTCAGAGCTCAGTTTCTTCTGTCATGATTTAAAAGATTAAACCATAAAATCGAGCTTTCAACTGCTGTTGGTGTTTATGTTTCCATATAGTGTATACTAAAGTAATGATGAGCCTCAGGCTCGGTGGATGTCACTGATTTGAATAGTCCAGCTATTCAGCGGCATCCACTTTCCATGCCATGAATTACAGCTCTATAATACTAGAACTCAATTCTCAATAACTAAAGGTGGGAAGTTTATACTCTACACCAGTTAAGGCCCTGCCTGTCAGGAAACATTCCAGTACTATTAAAATCCTCAGGGTTAAACAAGTAAAAAAAAAAGAATATTCTGCATGAAGGTTTAACTGGATCATGATAAGAAATTAAAAGCGCTCATTCACTAGTGAACAGCCTGTTTGTTTTACCTTCAAGTATCAGTTCATTTTGGATCTCCTGGTAAATCCACTCCAGCTCATGGGCTTAGTATCTTTTATTCCCGTTTTACATCTTGTTTTGGTTCTGTGTCTGTTTACAATAACTATAAAAAGACTGTGAGACTAAATGAACTGCCTGCACATACCAGTTCGAGGAAAGTGGAAAAGTGTGAAATCAAGGGTTCTGTGCTCACACTTGCTTTTCTTATTAAAATAAATAAATAAATGAATGAATGAATAAATAGCTTTGGTCAAATCAGCTTGATGTAAGAGGAATACAACACTTATTATTGGTGTCTTCACACCATGCTATAGTGAATTATTTGCTATAACAGAGTGTTCCAGAGTGTTCTATTCCTTACATAACAGCAGCTCTGACAGTAGTGGTTAAATGTGAGTACTAGCGTTTAAATGATCTGTCCCACCTTATCAAACTATCCTCCATAGTTTACATTTATAGGTTTTTATAAACCAATGCTGCAAATGTTTGGTGCAATTTGGTCTATTTTATTACTCTGACCTTATGAGAAAATGACTCCAGCGTATTTTGATAGTCTGTCTTATGACCAGAAAATGCCTCCAGCATTAAAATATAATCAAGAAGCCTTAAAGTGTAACTTAGCTCCCAGCTCTGTGCCTGACTCCACCCACTGCATAGTTTAAAAAAAAAAATGAAAAGAGAGGTGACATTCCATGTCCCAGAAGCCGGAGTCAGTAGTCGAAGATCAGTCCGGCAGACCCACGCCTTTGGCTCACATTGCACCCAACCCCTATAGCCCCTCCCAGAGGTGTTGGGCCCATGGGAGGGCAGCCAGGCTCCGTGGGCAGAAGCCCGACCACCAGGCACTCGCCTTCAAGTCCCTTACCCAGGCCTGGCTCCAGGGGGGACCCCGGTAACCTGCATCTAGGCAAGAGAAACTGTTCTTATAGGGGTTTTCTGAACCACACTTAGTCTGGACCTTCACCTAGGACCTGTTCACCTTGGGGGACCATACCAGGGGCATAACGCCCCCGACAACATAGCTCCCATCATTAGGAAACACAAACCCCTTCACCACGATAAGATGGCGATTCAAGGAGGGGTATTACCTCAGGGCTCTGGATGTTGTAGGACTGTCTTGGTTGACACGTTTCTGCAACATTATGTGGTCATCGGGGGCCGTACCTCTGGATTGGCAAACCGGGGTGGTAGTTCCCTTTTTAAACCACTATCGTGGAATCACACTCCTCCGCCTACCCAGGAAAGTCTATTCAGGAGTACTGGACAGGAGGATCTGACCCATAGTTGAACCTCGGACTCAGGAGGAACAATGTGGTTTTCGTCCCGGCCGCAGCACTCTTGACCTCTACACACTCTACAGGATCCTGGAGGGGGCATGGGAGTTTGCCCAACCAGTCCATATGTGCCTTGTGGACTTAGAAAAGGCTTTCGACCATGTTCCATCTTGTGGGGTGTGCTCTGGGAATATGGAATACCGGACCCGCTGCTACGGGCCATTCGGTCTCTGTATTGCCGGAGCCAGAGCTTGGTCCACATTGGTAACAACATGTCAAATTCATTTACATTTGGGGTTGGACTCTGCCAAGGCTGTCCTTTGTCTCCGGTTCTGTTCGTAATATTTATGGATATAATTTATAGGTGCAGCCAAGGCGTTGAGGGGTTCTGGTTTGGTGGCCATAGGATTTCGTCTCTTTTTTTGCGGATGATGTTGTACTTTTGGCCTCATCAAGCGAGGACCTTCAGCAATCGCTGGAGCGATTCGCAGCTGAGTGAGAATCATGGTTCTCAGCCAGAAAAGGGTGGAATGCACCTTCTGGATATCGAATGAGGTCCTGCCCCAAGTGGAGGAATTCAAGTATCTCAGGGTCTTGTTCATGAGTGAGGGAAGGATGGAGCGGGAGATCAACAGGCGAATCGGTGCAGTCTCTTTTGTAAAGCGGAGCTTGTACTGGTCTGTCATGGTGAAGAGAAAGCTGAGCCGGAAGGCAAAGCTCTCAATTTACCAGTCGATTTACGTTCCTACCCTCACCTATGGTCACGAGCTTTGGGTAGTGACCAAAATAACAAGATCGTAAATACAAACGGCTGAAATGAACTTCCTTCACAGGGTGGCGGGAATCTCCCTCAGAGAGTTTGGTCATCTGGGAGGAGCTCGGAGTGCTCCTGCTGCCGCGCGTTGAGAGGAGCCAGTTGAGGTGGCTCAAGCATCTCATTAGAATGCCTCCCGAACGCCTCCCTGGTGTGGTATTTCCGGCATGTCCAAATGGAAAGAGAACCCGGGGTGGACCCAGAACACGCTGGAGGGACTATGTCTCTTGGCTGGTTTGGGAATGCCTTTGTGTCCCCCCGGAAGAGCTGGAGGAAGTGGCTGGGGAGAGGAACGTCTGGACCTCACTGCTTAGGCTGCTGCCCCCGCTACCCGACCCCGGATCAAGTGGAAGAAGATGAACATGTTAAAAAAGGGCAAGGGGCTGGGATGAGGTTGTGGAGTGGGGGTTTGGGATTAGGGGCATCAGCATCAGAATTCATGGATGTTGTACTTGGACCTGGTGTCTCATAGGTCCTAAAAGTAGTTTTTCATGATGTAATACAGAAATCATGATTTTATTAAGACATCAAAAGTACAAGGGGGGAAAAAACAATATCTCTATAAATGTATCCCAGCGTACACATGCCTCACAATTTTACCTCAATTGCATACAAATTTCTATCAAAAATTCTCCTATGAATGATGAGTATAGCTCACACTCACTCACTCATTTGCTGAACTGCTTTATCCTACTAGGGTCGTGGGGAAACTGGAGCCTATCTCAGCCAACACTGGACAAAGACAGGAGGACGCCCTGAACAGCTCGGCAGACCATCGCAGAGCCAACATACACACAGCCATTCACACTCACACTTGCACCTAGGGGTAAATTGGAACAAATAATCTAATGTGCATATCTTTGGACTATGGGGAGGAAACTACAAGAAAGGCTTCAATGCTTCAAAAAAAAAAAAAAAAAATTTTTTTTTTGTCTTGTTCGTTTTTCTTTGACAAGACGACAAGACAAGCTGCAGAAAAGGAGAAAACTCACCATTATTGTTGTTGAGCGCACCATGAATAAAATCATATCATCAGCATGTTTTCGTCCAGCAGGGGTCAGCCTTTATTAGCTAAAGTAAGGAGGGATTTTTATTTATTTATTTATTTTTTATTAGGCACTAACTCAGATATGTTTGGACAGAGAAGACAGTATTACACTGACAGTTGAGTTTAATGCCATCCCCGGTGAGAGGACATCATCAGTGTAGGAACAGAGTCTACTAAGATTCACAGACTGAAACATAATGAGCTGGAACATCAATACGGAGAGAATTCATGGGTGTTGCACTTACCTGGTGTGATTATAGGACCTACAGGCAGTTGTTCATGATGTAATACATAAATCATGCTTTCATTAAGACATCAAAAGTAGAAGGGAGAAAAATATCCCTATAAACTCATCCTGGTGTAATTATATTGTGACACGTGCCTCGGCTTTACCTCAATCGCATCACATTTTCTATCAAAGGTTTCATGTTACAGCTGAGCATGTGCACATAAATACACACATGCACGATAAGCAAGGATAATTATACGGTCTGTAGTGTGAAAGATTGTAAAAAAGGGGATAAAACGTCTGAGTTCTGTTTGTCTCTAAATTATACAGCTTCAATCAGATGTTATTTAGAGCTGGATAATGAGTAAGTAATCACACTCAATCAGTCATGCCGCCTCACATGGCATGTTTACTCCTATTAAAGCGCTGTCTTATAAAGGTAAGCAAGTGATTGAGCAATTGACTCCTTAGGAATTGATTTGCGCTGGACTTCAGATCCTCCACTGACTTAAAAAAAACAAAAACAAAACCATATAATTTCCTGAGCTTTTTAAGAGTGCATTTTCCCATACCGTACCAATAAGTGCATTTGTCTGCTGTGTGTATGCCAACACGTGAGGCTTTATGGTTGAAGTGTGACTGCTGGGATTTGCGCCCTGGCCATGAAAGTCTCAGCAGATTAGGAGCTCTTTCCAGACGAGTGCTACATCCTGCTGCTGACGGCAGCTTTTATTTATTTATTTTTGCCAAGTCATAAAAGTGTCAGTCAGGCTGCTATGGCGGGGCTTTGAAGCAGGGGGCTCATGTCATGAGATACACCAGAAAACTGCCTTAGCGGCATGGTGTCAGGCTTCACCGACTCCCCACCAGCTCCATATCTGGACCCTGGATGCTGGATACAGACATCACAGCCAACACCAAGCCAGGAACGCCAAAGTAGGCCTGAGGCAGTGGGGCACACTATAAATCAGTTTTAGTAAGGCCTTACCGCGGGAAAAAGAGAACGTTTGGCCCTTTCACCCTCCACTATCTCTCACCCACAGCTCCCACAACCCTTCACACAGCTCCTCAAACCCTTCACACACCCTCTGCTCTGTGTCTGACCTACAACCAAAGACGAAAGAGACAAGGCACTGGGCTAGGGCTGAATTTAATTAGCGCCTTCCTGACTCGACCTTCGTCTCCTCGCCGGACTTGGGAGCATGAAAGGAGGCTGGCTTCAACCCAGATGAGAAATGTTCCAATTCATCAACTTCTTCTGCTGCTGTATCTCCAGGCAGCTGGTGAAGCTGGAATAGGAAGACCTGGGATTTTTTAGCTCTCCAAAGCTGATGTATAAGCTCTGCTCCTCTCCTCAACCCTTTGTTCCTCATTACCAAGCATGATTCATGCATAACGCACATCACATGGCACCTTTAGTGCTCTCCTGCTGAATGGGCTCAGGCTATCCCTCCAGCAGGCATGCCAGTGTTCCTCAGACAGATCTTCCTGCTCAGGCTACATCTGCAAGAGGTCTGATGTGAGGAACTAATGAGAAGCAGAGGCCGGCAAGATTAAATCACAGCAATCCAAACAGTGCTTGTGTTCCCAGTTCAGAAAACAGTGCAGGGCTAAATCAACCAAGCAGTACATAATACAGATTTAAAAGGGCAGATAGCACAAAAACTGAAGGCTCTGTCTGATAGATTTGATATAAAACTTTTAGTAACAAATGCTAATCATCCATCTAGATAGATGTTTTTAGATGCCATAAATGCAAGTCCACAGTACGTCGAAGCATACAAGATTCAAGCAGTGCTTTTATAATAGAGTGGTTTTCAATAACTTTTTAGCTGAAGTTGTTTATTTTTTATTTTATATGCATGCTTTTCCTTTCCTCTTCTTTTTCATTTTATTTTGGTTCAAAATGGTTATTGTAATTGTAACGGGGGGGAAAAAAATGAAGGCCAGCTTTCCAAACTCTCCTTTTACATATGCATATTTTAATTATCAGGTGGTTTTTACTTACATTTTTAAAGTTGTAATCTGCTAAAATCCATTTGCAAGTTTGAAAAGACTGCCATTTCACTCTCACGAGTGTGCAAAATCTTATGAATATTATGTGAGTCCATCAGTTCATAAATAAGTTAATGGCAAAAATAACATTATACAGATATTAAACTAACAAATCTGATATAAACTACTGAGCTTCTGAATAAAATAAAACAAAGCAAATCTACCCATAATACGAGCTGACGTTCACATACATCAGACAAATATCTTCTCATTTACATGAACAAATGGTATAACCTGATGTTATTCATATGAAAATTACTTCCGTATTAACCATTGTGTACCCGTGAATCACATGTGACTTTTGACAGTACAATGTGGCCCCACTGTGTGCGGATTTATTACTTGTTTTTTCTTTCTTTACAAAGAAGCTTGTAATAACAATTGGGCTTTTAATGTGCAAAGATGTATATGATGTATGCAAGCTTTAATTATGTTTGGGTTTAAATTCCTTTTAAGATATATATCTTTTGACTAAAGACAAACAAGACAAAAGTAAAAAAAAAAAATAATAATAATAATTAAAAAAAAACATATCATACACACACATCATAAAACTGATATATTTTAATTCTACCTAAACCTTTACAAAGCTTTATTCTGACATAAGCTGAAGTACAAATAAAGCGAACACAAATATGCATGCAATGCTTGCATTAACTTTTCATACCACATGCTGGGAAATGTATGTAAGGATTGTATCAACGAATGTGATGTAACACCCATGCTTGGGAGCTGAGGGAGCAAAATTGGCCGTGGGTGGGGGATGTGATTCTTATTCTCTCTTTTACAAAAGTCGCTGGAGGCTATCTTAGTCAACTCTGGGCGGAGGTGGAGAACAACCTGAACAGCTAACCAGACCATCACAGGGCAACACACACACACACACACACACACACACACACACACACACACACACACACACACACACACACACAAAAGCATTCAAACTCACACCTTGGGGCAATTTGGAACAGCCTGGGATCAAGCTTTGTGTCTGGTGGGGGCGTCTCCATGTCCTCTCATGCTTGCATGGGTTTCCTTGGGGTGCTCTGGTTTCCTTCCACAGTCCAAAGACGTGCACATTAGGCTAATTGACCCTAAGTGCGAATGTGAATGTGAATGCGAATAGTGCTCTGTATTGGTCTGGCGAGCTGTTCAGGGTGTAGCTTGCCATCGCCCAGAGACGACTGGGATGGGCTCGAACCTCCCCATGACCCTAATCAAGGATAAAGCAGTTTGGAATATGAGTTGAGATTTTAAGAAGCTCACAGTGCAGTATATTACTTCTGTAAAGCCTGCTACATAACAATAAACCTTTTGGAAAAATCGCATATTTCATTTAATTGGTCCCAGCGTGTAATAAAAAGTCCTTTTTAAACTTGATATTGGCTGTATCTTATTTAATACATCAAGCTTTCAGGTTTGTTATTTTGGCCCATTTTCAAATTTCCAAAGGAGCAATTTTTAAAATTCTTATTCGCCCCCACAGCATTTAACCATTTAATGATCTTTCACAGCATTCATTCACTGCTTAACACAGACTATAATTATAACAGCAAGTGGATTTCTTATAAATCTATATAGTTTACACCAGGACCTTGTTGGATTAAGCCAAGAAGCACATTTCGAGTCATCATGTCCAGGACAGGCTTTGTAGAGTTAAAGTGGTGAAGGAAAGCTTTGGAAAACATTATCATGTGAGGTCATTTAAATACAGAGACACGACCAGCAGCAAAATTCACCAATATTACAAAAGGAAAAAACAAAACATATCACTTGCAATACTCTTAAGTTGATTTAGCTAAGGTTACACTCCAATTACAAACTCAATATCCCGCTGTATTCTGTATTCATGCCTTAAAAGCTTACGGGCAAAGTCGGCATAGTGAATAAATAAACAAATAAACAAACAAACAAATAAAATAAATGAATAAATAACTACATACATAGATAGTTTGAAGTGAGCTGTCCAGGGTGTATCCCACCTTCAACCAGAGTTAGCTGAGATGGCTGCCAGCCTTACCGCAACCTTAATTAGGATTAAGCGGCTTAGAAAATTAATTAATATATAGTTAGATAGACTAAACAAACAAACAAACAAAAAATAAATAAATGTGCTTCAATCATTCAGCTGCCAAAAGAGCATGAAAGAGAATAAGAGTTGATGATGGCCTGTGTGTGAATGGTGCTTTGCTGAATTGTCTGCAGCACTTTGGAGTGTGTACCTGCTGGCCTCTTATCTTTCCAAATCAAATGCTGTCAGAGGCTAGGATTCAGAGATCCAGCTTTCTTTTCATGCCTTCATGAATTCTAAATGCTTTGGGAGAAAAGATGGCTTTGGTGGTCGTGGCTGCAGTTGGTTGGTACCCTAAAGTCTTTCTATTTATCTCTACTGAGCTTGGCAGGTTTGTACTGGAGCCTGTGTGCACTATATTTTTCTCCCTCAAAATGGAGGTAGGCGGGGGCAAATATACAGCATGTCTTTAGTTATCTCTTTTCCTTTTTTCCCTGGTTAGGGTTGAAACCTATCCCAGGAATACTGGGCATGAGACAGGAGTACACCATGGACCAGATGGCAGTCCATCACAGAGCACCGTATGCCCACAAATATTCCAACCTTGGTGCAATTTCATGTAGCCAAATTAACCTCCTGGTATGTTTTCGGACGATTGGAGAAAACTGGAGTTCAAAGAGACAGTAAACCAAGACATTTACCATCGATCTGCGAAGCATTTACATGACTGACTGCACCGCAGTGCTGCCTTTTATTCATTCATTTGCCTAACCACTTTATCCTACAATGGTCGAAGGGAGGCTGGAGCTTGTCTCAGCTGACATTGGGCGAAGACGGGGTACACCATAAACAGCTTGGTAGTCTGTCACAGGGCCAACACACAACCACTCACATTTACGCTCACACCTAGGGGGGATTTGGGACAGCGAATTAGCCTAATGTGCATGTCTTTGGACTTTAAGGGGAAACCAGAGTACCTGGAGGAAATCAGGACACAAGCAAGGGGGAGAGCATGCAAACTCCACACAGAAACACCCCTCACCAAGCCCGGGACCTGAACCCAGGACCTTCTAGCTGTGAGGCAGATGTGCTAACCACTATGCCATTGTACTGCCCTGCTGCCTTTTAATTAGAGGAAATTCTAAGTCTGAAAGGAGAACAAATTATAAGAAAGCAGTGCAGGGATTTTCAATGACAGCACAATATATTATATATTAATGAGGTTTTGTCCCACTAATAACTGGAGGTCCATAATGATAATGATTATCATTTTATCAAATCACTGAAACTGTATTTAGGCATGATCAGCACTAACTTCAATTAGCACCAGGGGTCATTTAATCCAATTACTGGGATGACATTTTGTCTACATCATAGCCAGCTGTGAAAGGAAATGTTAAAGTTGAGCTTGGAGATTATCCAAAGTTGGAGAATCTCCTTGAGGTATACATCACCTTGGATGAAACGGTGAAAGAGTGTGGGAATTGCGCCCTTAAGTGATTAGATGTCAGTCTTGTAGTTAGCCGCTCTGAAAGGTCGAACCTGTCATTAGGCAGGACCAGCAGTCGACAGACAGCGGTGCAATGAGCTATTGATTTTGCTGATATCCACAGTTGGGGAAGGAAAGGGGGGAGTTAAACCTAATAAATGATGAAGAATGTCAAAATGCTGATCAGATTAGATAAGATTAGATCACAGGCTGAACTGCTTTAGCAGTTGGTGTTTGAATTAAAAACAGCAGGAGTGAAGATTTGAGGACTGAAGAGACTGGATTTCCCAAGATAGAGTGTGTGATGTACATAGATTTAGCTACTGAAGTGGAGAATGTGGTTAGCATGATATCCAGCATTTGAGAAGAGTTTGTATGGATACAGTGGGTTTTAAAGGTCTGAAACTGCTTCTGTTTTGCTTTTTTTCTAATTTATTAGTCCACCCAGTCATCCAGCCATTACTTATACCATCAGGTTTGTGGTGAAAGCTGGAGCCAATCCCAGATGACTTCAGTTGACTGTGGGAGTAAAGCAAAGGACCTGGAGGAAACCAGTGAAGGCATGGGGAGAACATGCCAACTGTAATGGGTCTATTCATCTACAAAATGGCAAATCTCGTGGGGTGTTCCTGATATGCAGCAGTAGGTACCTACCAATGGTGGCCCAAGGAAGGACAACCAATGGACTGGCACGAGTGTCATGGGTGCCCAAGGCTCATTGATGAGCATGGGGAGTAAGTCAGAACACACAATGCATTCAGGTGGTGTTAATCTTATGGCTAATTGGTGTACAGTGTTCAATTAGTAAATAAATACATTTGCTAAAAAGCTTGCTTGTGAAAAGGAAAGCAGCGCAGTAATCACTTTGTTTCAGTGATCTGGTTTTCTTAATCGCTGCAAACCAAAATAATTGAATGGGATTGAAAATAAAATTTGAATAATCGCCCAGCTCTATTGTCTTGTATATGTTGATCTTAACGGATCATCTCAAAGACAATTCCTCGTACTGTAAAGCTAGTGAAGTGCTGAGCAATGTTGAATTATGCTTTGCAATATAAAGGGAAGTTCATCATTCATTTTCTAAACTGCTTAATCTTAGGGTCGCCGGGAGGCTGGCGCCCATCCCAGCTGACTCTGGGCGAGGGCAGAGTACACCCCAGACAGCTCGCCAGGCCATCGCATAAAGGGCATAAAGGGAAGTGAAAAGCTGAATAAAAAACTAAACAAAAACAGCAAAATTGAAGCTCAAAAGAAAATGCAGTCATTTCAATTATACATTCAGGCAACTCGTTTCATGTCTTCTTCCACAAATCACTGCTACTTTCCCTGCTGGAACATGTGTCAGGAGTGCGCGCGAGAGCCCCATCAGTACTGAATATTTTCAAAAGCAGAACTCCTGCGCAAATGTGCTGACACATTTTAAAAGCTGGCCTAAATCACAGTCTATAGGCAATAGATCACAAACCTCAAGCCTCGATCCATGGAACTAACAATGCCTCCTGTGCTTCTCGGCTAGAACAGATCTGTCATCTTAATGCCTGACCAGGGCCCGCAGGCCTCTCGCCGAATGTTATTGGCCACTGATTTTCCAGCAAGATTTTCCGCTCCTCGTCTGCCAGCTAATAAGCGCTCATGTCTTTCGTTCTAGAAGCCTGAAACTGAAGGATGAATCAACAGAGTGCAAAGAGCGAATGATGCGCTGACAAAATCGCTAATTTCTCCAAGAGATAACGACACATGGAAGAGCTGAGAAGATGTGTTTTCTAACCATGCAAGGAATTCAATCAAGGAATGCATGCAGAAAAAAAAATTGCATTAATTAAATACACTGCTGTATAACCAGAATGTTTTTAAAAATAGATTTTTATGGATTGGATTTTTCATGTCAGGAATATAAGACCCAGGACAACTTAATTAAATGTTACGTCAGTCATCTTTTGCTAGAAGCAGCTCCTATTCAAGAACATTTAGACAGTTTTGCAAGGAACAAAAGCATCTTTCAAAAATTTCTTCTATGCTCAATCACAATCCAAGACCAAAAATTGGCTGCAGGATTTGAGTTTGGGGGGTGGAGGGGGGGGGGGGGGTGCAGACAGATATTTAACATTACCGTAGCCCAGCCGACATCTTGAATATGATTGGCCAAAAACGGTTGATTTATTTTCTATAACAAGACAAGGCATATCAGGGGGTTTCGTTTAATTCTTAATGAATTGTTTCTGTAGTAACCTGGGGACTTGTACAACATGTATAATTCTTCTAAAATGTTTCTTTAGCATTTATGAAAACAAGGAGTTAAGAGTGTCAGTGCTAAAGTGTCAGAATTAAAGCCGTAAACAAGTTTTCACAAAGTTCTTCGTCAGAAAAGGTGGACACCTTAAGGTGGTACATGATCTGTGCCAAAAATACGTCATTACCTTTCGTGTGAGCTATGTGGAAGGTACTGGGATGCGCTGATTTTCATTCTGTACGAAATTGTGTGTGTGTGTGTGTGTGTGTGTGTGTGTGTGTGTGTGTGTGTGTGTGTGTGTGTGTGTTTGTATGTCCGCAGTCCACGAGTGAGCACTCGGTCCTAGTGAGTTATTACCTTTCGTGTGAGCTATATATTGTTCATGTTAGACATTTGAGAGCTTACAGAAATTGCACTAAAGTAAAGTAATATTATGATAGTCATTACATTTACATAGACATGAACTTTCCAATAGGTCTGACACCGGGATTTAATTAGGTCATTAGAAGTTCAACTTCCTCTTCAAGTTAGACAGAGCACGCGTGTGTCCGAAGACTCGGAAGAGGTACGTTTTTCAATTTGACTTTCTCCACTAATGACAGAGTAACTAATGACATGACAGTAGTGATGTTATTAGTAGTATTAGCATAAACACGTCATTCAGGTTTATTTATGCAAAAAAACCTGTCAAACCTGTTCAAATCATGAATGTAATGTAGCAGAGAATCCACAAAGTCTGAGAAAGTTAAGTGAAAACTGGATTCTTACCTGAAGCTGAAACCGTATCTACCTTGGAGGAACCCATTGTTGTTTGATGTGCTTCTGTTGTTGAACTACTTTTCTACTGTGTACTAATGTATTGGACGATGTATCCATCCACACAGTGGAACCAAGTCAGATTTCTGAGACTGCTACAATCATTGTGACTTTCTCCGGGGCCAGCTTTCAGTGTTTATTTCTCTGAGATAATGTCATTTTGACAAACTGTTGATTATTTCTGATAGATAAACACATTGTGACAAGCACCTCAGCATTCTTAAAACCTCAAATTTCAGAAATCTCAGAAAATATTGAAAATAATTAGCTGAAATTTAGATCAGAAGCTCCTTGGACTACATTCATTCATTCATACATTAATTAATTCATTCATTCATTCATTCATTTGCTGCACTGATTAATCCTACCTGAGCCACAGGGAGGCCCGAAGTCTATTTCAGTTGAATAGCTCGCCAGCCCATCACAGGACCAACATACATACATCCATTCACATCCACACCTAGGAGCAACTTGAAACAGCCAATTATCCTAATGTGCATGTCTTTGAATTGTGGGAGGAAACCGGAGTACCCAGAGGAAACCCCCACAGAAGCACAGTGAAAACATGGCAACTCTACATAGAAACGCCCTTGCCAAGCCCGGGACTTGAACCCAGAATCTTGTTGCTGTGAGGCGGACGTGCTAACCACTACACCACTGTGCTGCCCATATAATGTATGTAAATAATAAACAAATGATAATGCACTGTTAATGTTGCCAGATAACGATTGCATTTAGTGATTAATTATTATCTTATAATGAAATTTAAGTTTTCATCAAAAGATCCAACAATGCATCAAGTCATTGTGAAATGGTCACATTTAATGAACAACCTCTTGTTTTATATACATCTATAAAAAGAACCCAGATACAGGTTACAAGAATCTAAGGCTAATACATACATTATTAAATAATAAAGTATTTTTTCCATGTTAAAGATACATATCGTAGTTTACAAAATATGATCATGGAGAATTAAGCAATTGTCAATGATAAAAATAAACTAAGATGCTATATGTATGTTGCTTAATAAACAAACAAAACAAAAAACCCCCCCATAAAATCACAACAATATTATTTGAATAAAGCAACAGAAAATTTGGACATTGGCTTAGTTTGATTTTAAAAAAGGCATATGGACTTGAGTGATAAAAGTGGTTCTTACATAGAACTGATTGGTCAGATACAAGTCATTTTTATTCCATTTAAAAATTTCAGTCCAGTTCACCACTATGGATTAAGACACTGCTTCTTTTAATGTGTGTACCTGTGTGTAAGCATCTGTCTTTCAGCCTCTCATTATCAAGGGCCAAATACAATGAAGAGAAATAAAAAAAAAAATAAAAAAAGAAGAGAAAGAAAGCTAAATAAGGTAAATAGAAAATTAATCAAAATGATGACCTTCATTCTAAGTTTATTAGTCCTCAGTCTTTGAAACTTCAGTTTGCTGGATGGAGATGTTGCGCTGCAGCTTCCAGTCCCTTGCACAGACACAGGCTTGGGGAAGCTAAGGATCGTGGGAAAGAGAAACCTCCACGTCTTTGGCATGACCAGTTAGCTGTATGCTGCTGAATTTCATGACACACAAAGGTTGAGCATGTACCACCATCTCCAGTGTGTGCAAAACATCAATAAAGGCTTAAATTGGTTAAAAACAAAACAAAAAAAAAAGTCAAAGGGGAAAGAAGGATGGATGATTTTGTTTGGTTGTTTTTCCTTTTTGTGCTGCTGTGAGACAGAAGCCCGTTGACTCACATGTCCCCATATGTTTAGCTTCCCTGGGGTTCAGAGTCCTGTGCCTGTGCTCACTCCACCTTCAGCCACGCTGTCCATGATGTGGTTCAGTTCTTCTTTCAGTCTTTTTGTTCGTAATGTCATCATTTATTAATCTTACTATTTTTTTTTCTTTTTGTGAGAAAAAAAACTTTAATTAAATTATCAATGCACGATATCCATTTAGATGTGCAAAATAGAATTAGAAGACTTTCCACAGGAATGAATTATAAACATCTGCAAGAAACAGAGAAAGAGAGAGAGAGAGAGAGAGAGAGAGAGAGAGAGAGACAGAGAGAGAGATAATTCAGTTAAAATCAATAACAAGCACATGTAAATAAATATATGTATATTAGAAAATAAATGCATAAAAATCATCATTCACTTCATTAAACACATTTATTTATTTATATTTATTAATTTTTGTTTGTTTGTTAGTCAACCTTTTATGGAATAATGAACAACAGCGGCCCTAATGGTGGGAAAAAATGCATGTTTAATATGTGAAGTAGATGCTGGGACTGATTTCTTACTAGCCCATTCTGTACATTTTGAAATATCTCCCAGGTTTTTTGTTCTGTTTCCTTAAGCCCACTTCACTGACACAAAAGTGTCCATATTGTATTCCTTGTAATAAATGATTCTGATGCTTAGTGCAGCTTTTCTGTTTACCATACTCACTATTTACATGTGCCATGATATTATTGCATACATTTGTCATATTGAAAATCAAAAGCACAAATCTGTTGCTCAATGTATGTGGTACCGTGTGTATGTATCGCCAATGTAGTTATTTACATATATTTTCTAGTCACAAGCTATGTATGATTTTCCCAGCAAGTGGTGATGTAAATTTACGAGCAGTGTTGGGAAGTTTTGTTAAAAAATAAAATAAAATAAACAAATAAATAAATATTAATAAAAATAATCACACACACACACACACACACACACACACACACACACACACACACACACACACACACACACAATATAATAACATAACAACAAATCCCAGTATGAGAGTACAACCACGAAACAGGCTTGCCGGGATGAACATATAGTCCTTTTATTTTTTCCACTTACCATATATATATATATATATATATATACCCAGCCATGGAAAAAAAATTAAGAGACAACTTTTAATGATTTTTTAAAAATGTATTTTAGATATACTGCGAAATTATTGAATGGATATTATATAATATATTATATAATATAATGGATATTCCCTTTATAAGTGGTCTCCTACAAATTTTTTAAATTAAAAACAAACAAACAAACAAACAAAAAAAATATATATATAACATAATATATATATATATATTACATAGCATTTCCTGTAACTAGCTGCCATTATTTTAGCAAAGACTAATATAGCAAGAAAAAAATGCTAAAACTGTTTTTTTTTTTTCACATTTCCAGCTCATTATTATTTTTTAAATCAAACACATCACAATGTGCAACCTCTTATATCTGTCAGTATCCAAGTTTATTACTTCTAATGTGTCTAAGATTTATGTGGTTGTTTCCTCAGGCAAGCATGAACTTGTCTAGAGAATAACAGGTTTGCACGACAGCTACAAAGCTAGAGAGGATGGATTTTACTTCTGATGAACGCAAGACTACTAATTAGCTAGCATTAAATTTCCAGAAATTAACAGAGACATGAGCTGCGAAGTGAGACCTGTCTGTATAACTGATTTACAGTAAAGAAATGCTAACTGCTTTTTATTAAGAGTACTTCATGAACACACAAGCAACATCACTGTAATGTATCTAATGACTTAATCAAAAGAATAGTTTGAGTATTTCAAATCAGGAGTAGGTTGTAGATTGATTTACAAGTGGAAAATAGCTTCTCCAAGATTGGTAGTGACTATCATTTTCACAGTTTGCAGTTCAGCTAAACGTTACACTATAGTCAAACTCTAAATGCACAAATTTGCTAAACCTGCGATGGCCTGGTGAGCTGTCCAGGGTGTACCCCGCCCTCGCCCAGAGTCGGCTGAGATGGGCGCCGGCCTCCGCGTGTCCCTAATTAGGATTAAGCGGCTTAGAAAATGAATGAATAAATGAAATTTGCGAAACCTCATATCTTATCATATCTTATAACTCCTGAGCTTCCCTGACTCACGCATTTCATCTGAGGAGTTTGTGCAAGCTGTATCCTCTGTATGCTGCAGGAAACATGACACTTAACATAATTGCAGCCAGTTTGAAGCATTTCATTTGTGATTCAGTGAATAATTTAACATGTAATACTGTAATCTCATCATAAAAAAATAATCCATCCTGAAACTCGTTTAAATTTAAGAGCAAGACTTAAAAGTCTGCTGCGATTACAGGTTGCAATATTGGTAAAGGAAATGACTTTCTGCAACAATAAAAAAGAAAAAAAATCAAATACAGACATATGACAAGGCAGGATGTTATATTTTGCAGAAAGCCAATCTAAATATTTTGCCATTACCTCGATCAAGGAGCTTATGTTTTTGTCATTGTTGTTTTTTTTTTGTCTGTCTGTTTGTTTGTTTATTAGCAACTTTTTACAAAAAGTTATGAATGGATTTGGATGAATTTAAGGGTGCATTAAATTTTGGTTTTGGCAATTTTTGAAAAACAATTCTTTAACATAGGACGGTGAGATAGGACTTTCTTTTTTTTAAATGTCATGTTAGAGAAGGCCCCCAGAATGCGCTGTGTACTTTTTGTATGACTTGGCAAAGGTTTGCACTCTCCGAGAATCGAATACTCATGATAGACATTGTATTTACTTTTTCATGTTTATAATAGGGCAGGTAGGTTTGAATCTTATTTAATAATGTTTTGTCTTTAATATTATTTTGTTTACTCTTGTATGATAAGGAGGTTATGGTTTTTTTTTCTTTCTTTTTTCTTTTTGTTTTTTGCAGGATTACAAAGTAAAAAGTTATATGTGGATTTTCATGAAAAGGTGAGAATTTGGACAAGGATTGATTTAGGAAATGATTCAGATCAAATTCTAGATCCAGGAATTTTTCAGAATTCTTTCACATTATGGGATAGGATGCTTTTTTGGATGTGTGGTATTTACTGCTTATTTTGGCTTGGTGGAGGTTTGTGCTCTCTGAGTGTTCTTGTTTGGCTATTGTTTAATATCAATCAGCATTATCAAAGGAGATGAATGTTCAGTAATTTAATTCAGTTTTATTTATGTAGTGCTTTAAACAATGGACTCTGTCACAAATAGCCTTTACAGATATGCAGACATAGATTTAGACTGATCCTTATCCGAGCCTGCCCTGATTCCACCGTTCAAAATATGCTAAATTCATGCACTTTTAATAATTTCTTTGGGAAATTTGAGGGGGAAAAACAAACAAAACATTAACAGCTTAGTATTGTCATTCCATACTATGAACAAAAAATAAATAAATAAAAATTTAAATTTTGGAATCCTTAACCAAACACCAAACACACAGTTTTACAATCCCCAAACTTCAATTCACAATCGATATAAATAATCTGGAGTTTCACTGAATCTTTAAGAAGTGTCTCTAGCATTTCACCAATGAGGCCACTGATCCTTTTGTTTGTGTACACACTTTCCAAGTATCGACCCTGTCTGTGTTGTTGATTGAGTACTGGCTGGCCTTGCCAAGTTAAAACTGTCTGTTAATTGCCTGATACTTTGCCTGTCTATTGCCTTTGATTTTGGCTTGGCCTTTCCATTCAATAAAACCCTGTACATGCTGCATGCAACCCTGTATGTGCATAATGAGTATTTATTGACTAAAAACTGATTGGTTTTTGCTGAGTAAAATTGCTCTTGTTGTATGCAATTAAATCTAAACTAAATCTATCAGTAATCAAACGACTAAAAATAAACTTTATCCATTGTGTTTTTGTCAAATGTAATGTACAGTTTAAGAAGGCAGGACACAATCTATGGACTTTGTCGTTTCATTATTGATCTTTAAAAAAAAAAAAAAAAAAAAAGCAGGTCTAACTGAACCACTTGACAATAACAATTTTACTCAATGTAAACCAAACAGTTTAAGACAATAAATACTTATTCAGGCAGGTAATACATAACAAGGGTAATACATAATCATCAAAGGACAAGAGAAACCAGCAAACCAGAACATAGAAACAAGGCTCAAATTTAACCAAAAACACACAAAAAAAAAACCCCAAACAAACAAACCCTGAAACCACTTAAGGTTATGGTCAAACCAATGAAGAACTTAAAAAAAAAGCCTGCGCACACTCACATGAACACACTCACATGAACACATGGCATCTGTTGCCATGAGAAAGGCAACACGGAGAGGAAGTTAGTGACAGCAAAGGTGTTTCAAACCCCAATTTTTTATTTTTATTTATTTTTATTATTTTTTAAATCAAACTGACTGTAAGACATTTGGACAAATCTTTCAATAACATGTTAGAATTCTTAATTAAAAAAAGACAAAAAACAAAAAACAACCCCTGCTGAACTTCAGATGAGATAGGGCATTCTCAGAATTGTGTGGCTGTAGCCTACGGCAAGGATCAGAGTCCTGTTGGCTAACAGCATGAAAACCTCAAAGCTTAGACAAATCCAGGGTTTGATCTTACAAGACTTAATGATCCAAACACTAACCCTGATTTCACAACAACACTCCCACAAAGACAGTACTGCAGTGGCCACAGCAGTGTTTTACTATTGCCTGCTGCGAGGGGGTAAAAACAGAGCCACATCAAAATCCTCTCTTCCTGAATCTGACTTACTGAATTTGGTAAACAGACAGCTGCGATGCTGACCCCATGCCTTTCTCAGACATTTAATAACTGACCAATTAAATATCCTTCTTGCAGACTAATCTAGCAATGGACTTCCTGACACTCTATGGAGTAATGATTCTCATATAAGACTTCCAGCTTCCTTGAAGCAGTGCCCAGTCAACCAAGCTAGAAGGTGACATGGACTCATGCCTCAGTCCTTCTGCAGGGCCACAGGCTCCTGTTCCTATGCATGAACAAGCTTTAATTAGAGCAGTACTAATTATGCCACTATACTAAGTTCTTGGTGAATAAGCACACTGTAAACATGTGTACTGTATACCTACATAATGAATCTTCTGCTCATTACTTGGCAGGGCTGTCAACTAGCTGCTATTGAGGATCGATCACGTTTACTGATCTTGGGTATGTTCATTAGGCCAATCTTTGTAAGTCTTGGGAATGCATGACTTATAGATGTCATAACACGTGGACTGCCTTGTTGAGAGCACTAGTTGGTATTTCAATATAATACCCTCATCAACTTGTATTTCCTGCTCTGTGTTTACATGACAGCGTGTAACCATTTGCAGCAAGTGGTAACAAGAACAATGCAGTGATTTGATGTACTTGCTATCTGTGCTTGACAAGAAATTAAGTTATGT
This sequence comes from Tandanus tandanus, assembly GCA_039654325.1. NCBI lineage: Eukaryota > Metazoa > Chordata > Actinopteri > Siluriformes > Plotosidae > Tandanus > Tandanus tandanus. The sequence continues at coordinate 34,711,304 of JBCNYH010000026.1, forward strand.
AATCTGTCTTACAGAGAAGTAGAACACAGAAAAAGAAAAGTATTGTGGAGTCTTGGGTTATGTTGATTCAATCAGGCATAGATCAAAAAGGGCCTATTAACATAACGGCTCATAATCTGGCAATAATGCACTGTCTCTACAGGAGATGGCAAGGACAAGTCAATAAGACTGCAGTAATTGGAAAACAGCACTGGAACACATAGTGTCTGATACCCATTGCTTTGGATTTCAGAATGATTTCATTCATCATCCATTCATTCATTTTCTGAACCGCTTATTCCTAATTAGGGTCGCGGGGAGGCTGGCGCCCATCTCAGCCGACT
>JBCNYH010000026.1:34745380-34757313 GCA_039654325.1 Tandanus tandanus
ACACACATATACACACACAAACACACACACACACACACACACACACACACACACATACACACATTTACTGAACTGCTTACTACAGTTCTATCTAAAGATTGGAGAAAAGTGTATTGAGTTAAATTTTCCACTTACATTTAAACACTTTTTAATGTTTATTAAAATTGATTTCACAGCTTTAAAACACATTCAGTATTTTGTGCCAAATGTTTTTAGTAAACCATGATTTTTGCTTGTAGTATTTGTATAAAGTTATAGTTCTGACTTCTTCAATTCATCCATCCATCATCCAACAGAGCAGACAACTTATATTCCTTTATATGAAAGTGCATGATAAAATGACAACAAAGAAATCTTATCTTATCTTATCTATACTGCATATCTGTCATGGTCTCTTTAATCGGACATATTCTAATCCAATCAAAATGATGCTGCCTCCACAACAGCAGACAAGTGCATGCTAAAACATGTTAACCAAAGCATAGTCTACCAGTCAAGTCCACTGCATTCCTCACTGCTTCTAACATCAACATGAACACAAACATGAGCCCCTCCATGAGCCCCGACTGACTCAGACAAATGAATCTCTTCCTACTCCCTGACCTGCTTCTTTCATCTCTCCAAAGACCTTTTCCAGTGATACAGTGAGTGTCAGCACGTGTGAGAAACAACAGAGGTGTGGGTCTCTACAAAACAGACGAGGCGTCCAACTTGAGGTAAAAGAAAAGAGTATTGGCTTTCTCGTTACAGATATGCAATGGTCAGGACATACTCAGATCTCACTGTGAATCCTGGGAAGCTTTCAATTTCCTGATGGGAAAAAAAAAACCAACTTTATAGATTGTACTTGGCTGGTGAGCACTTGAATGGTTGGAGGTTTACAAGGTCAGATACAATGTGGGTCTTTTGTTTAAAGGTTGGCTGCTTGTTAGAAAGGATTTAAGAGTCAAGAAAAAACTAATTTACAACCATTAAGCGTGTTCTTTTTTAATATTGAAATTTTTATACACACATACATTTAAAGAATGTTTATATTCTGGCACCTAAACACCAATATTGAGAGGAAAAATTGTACAATTTCAGTATAATACACAACATTCCTACAGAAACAGGATGATTTGAACTTGGCTCATGTAGCTGGTGAAGGAATTTTGTTTGAATGATTTGATCATTTACAAACATTTAACAAAAGTGTACAACTCTTAGTCTATCTGTAAGGCATAGATGGAAAAAAAACCAAAAAAACCTCCCCAAAACACTCTCAAACATATTACATTTCACCATCGGATCAGTAATCCAGAACCTCAACCACTGAGGCACCACTGCTCCAAAAGTTTAGGCCCTCTTTCATTGTCTATAAATAAATAAACTAAATAATTAAATAGATACATTTTTGAAAATACATGTAAGGAGAGAAGTCACTTTAAATTTTTACACTTTTTAAATTAGTTAGTTAATTAATTAATTAATTAATTCATTCATTCATTCCTATCCTACTAGGGTCATAGGTAGGTTCTAGTTTATTTAGGCTGACTCTGAATAAAGGTGGGGCACACTCTGAACAGCTTGTCAATCCATCACAGGGCCAACACACACAACCATTCACACTCACACCTAGGGGCAATTTGGAAGTTTGGGCAATTTTGTGAGGAAACCAGAGTACCTGGAGGAAACCCACGCCAGCATGAGGAGAAGATGCAAATAGACAGAAATGCCCTTGCCGAGCCCGGGACCTTTTTGCTGTGATGTGGGCAAGCTAACCACTACGCCACCATGCTGCCCTGATGTCAATGTCCTTATTATTATTTTTAATTATTAGAAAATAGTAAAAACAAACAAACAAAATCCCTTAGAGAAAGTGTGTCCAAACTGTTGACTAACAGCTTTCATAAAATCACCGTTTCCTCCACACACTGAGTAATAAATCTGATTACCATCTGAACTGAGCCTCTAAAATGGACGGTATTATTAGTCAGATAACAATTACAGAATTGATGTTTTTTGCCTCCATGATATAGTTTGAAGTTTGTGTCAATAATTCCTGGAGCTGATCCCACATTTTCTCAGGAAAATGACTCAAGCACTTTCTGTGTGTAGTTTGTGTCCCAAATCGCATACTCATAAATAGTAAAGTGAGATACTGTGCTGCCTTGGAAGCCACATCTTGGGATGGACCAGTATCACTGCACATGATTTACTATGTAGTTAAGGACACATTACTCAAATTATCACTGACCATCACACTGATATATGGTTCTTCCTAAAGGACTGTACAGAATGTCTTTGTATTGTGTAACATAACAACTTCCCTTTACTAAGAGGCCCAAACATGTTGCTGCATGACAATAACCCTGTGCACAATGCAAGGTCCATAAAAACATATAGTGGTTTGCCAAAGTTGGGTTGTAAGAACTTGAGTACCACCGAACACTTCTGGGATGATTTGAAACACCAACTTCATACCATGTCTTCGTGCTGGACATTGATGCCCAACATTGTGTGCTTTTGTGGCTGAATTTGGAGAAATCCCTACAGCTATAGTCCAAAATCTTCCCTAAACACTACATGCTGTTATAGCAGTACAGGAGGGGCAACTGAATATCAATGCCTATGGTGTTGGTATTGGATGTTCGATCCTCAGGCATCCACATACTTTTGGCCATAAAGCCTATCAAACACAGCAACAAACGTTCAGACTGTAGTACAATATCTCTTTTTCTCTTACAAATGCAACTGTGGTATTGACTGAATGCTTTTCAAAGCTTTCGCTTAAGCTGTTAGCATACATATAACAGATAAATGATGTATCCTGAGTGACTAGCATGCTAAGATTGAACAAATTCATGATAGGTGGGTGTCTGCACCCTCAAAAACCCCCAAATCTGTCAGAGTCAGGCAGTGTTTCCATTATAAAAATATTTATGGAGACAATCATCAGTGTCTTCCACAGAGAAAAACAGAAAGATTAACAACAACCCAGGTGCAAGATCCAGATTTGATAGCCCTTTATCCTCTACTGTAATCCTACCAATTTCAGTCTTGTTTACCATCAATTCCTAAATGCCACCTGTGTGATTTGCTGAGTGAAATGTGGAATATGAGCAAACCTGCTACCAAATCAATGTTCCTAGTGTTAAATACCAAAAAATCCCAATGAGACACCATTCATAGTCTGGGTAAAAGAAAAGCAGCTAATGTATGCACTGCACGTCCAACAAGCTCTGATTGTTCTACTACCTTGGACTGAAGTTTGAATAGGCCTGTAAGTTCTTACTGGCCTTTGAGCCGGGATTACACACTCCAGGAGTCTGGTAAAGCCATGTGGTGCAATGCATCTCAAGGTGTGAATGGAAAATATGGCCTTGCGAGAAAGCCACTGTACTTTACCAGTTTACCAGCTGATTTTATTCCGATATGTACCAGTGTTCTCCGTTTGTTACCTGATATGATTCCGATGTTATTTTGATGTTTTATCTGATATTATTAAGATCTATACAGAGGTCAGTCTTATGTTGTGTATGTAATGTTATTCCAGTGTGTTCGATATTATATATATAAAAAACATAACACAAAACACCCCACCAGATTTTTCAACTCTCTCATAATATTTTACACTTCCGCTAAGTTTTCCCCAAAATTATACAATATCCTCCGATGATCTTTAGGCAGACTGACTGTATTAACCTCTTCATGTGTTAGATCGCAGACAAACCATTTCCGTATTTTCTTTTTGCTTTTGCGACCACTTAGCAAGTCAGAAGAAAATTGCTCTTACATGCTGCCACTGGTCTCTGATGAGTGGACGGTAGCGCAGGAAGTACTTAAGAGGGAAGGACTCGATGTCAGGCCATGTGGATGGGCTGTTCCAGGTCACCTCAAGCCTGCGTGCATTGTTGGGAATGGGTTTGGCCACCACCTTCTCTGGAGGATCTGGTTTCACTGTGGATCAACAAGGATATGATCAGATCTTGTGTCTACAATGTGTCCTCATCATAGCGTCAGGGATAGCATTGCTTTAAAAAGAGCTAAAACTGTTGATGAGAGCAAAGAAACAGCATCAAAACAAGCACGCTATTAAATAAAAAGGAGTAATATTCACAAGACAAAGGCGTCTAAGTGTCCCTCTTCCTGCTGAGTGGAAAATCTGCTTGACATAATACACACATCTTCAAGGGGCATTTGCATTGCACTGCGTCTCGAGAAAGTCTTTAGGCCAAAAACATCTCTGAATGCATACAGTTCTTTCTAGGTCACCCCATTGAGCTGAGGTTTATGAGAAATGAGCAGAGAGCAACAGCGTGGTCATTCTCTTCCTCCCTCCCCGTGGTGGCTGAGGTTCACAGTGTTTGTGCTGCGGTTTAGCTTCACACACACAGACACACACAGGGACAAAGAGATGCCCTGAACCGTGGGAGTAAGCTCCATCCAAACCTCCTCCCTCTCCTGTGTCTTAACCATTCATGGTACACACAGTTGGCTTAGATTTATATGCAGAGTCCTGACCTGGCATGGCGGAAACATTCTTTTTTACAACTCAGAGACACTGTGTGGATATTGTTTAAAACCGATTCTGCAACAAACACACGACTAGCCTTCTTTCAGCCTCTCTAAGGCTTTTATGGAAGGAAGGAAAGCACCACTGCCCCGTATACAAAAACCGAACAAATGCATCAGTGACCTAACAGGACGAACATGAAGCAGCATGACTATGCATGAGTAATGAAGACAGCGTGAGTAATGAAACAAACAAACAAAAAAAAGCAACAAATCAAAGCTGTCTTGATAAACATGACTTTTTTAGAGGAGCATAATCCTTTTTTACAGGAGCATCACAGAACATTTGATTTAGCTCAACAGTTTAACTGTATTGGGTGTCACTGTGTTCTGCTAGCAATAAATTCCTCATGCTGCATTTGATACTTAACAGCGTGATGTGATTTAAAAAGGTCGAAGAGCGTGAAGATGGTCAAGTTGAGGGTGCAAAGCTGTAAATTGCACCTTGACTCATGAGCGAACTGTAGACGTTGTTGAGCATATGTGTCTCATTGCTCAGTACAAGCTGAAGTGAAGTGCTCCCACTAATGTATGATTGCTTCTATGTACACCAACACTTTTTGTTGTGTGTGCACAATTCATGCAAACCTGAACTAATTTTTAATGACCATGCTCAGACATTTGAGAATCCCTCGGTTATTTCTGGCGGTATCAGATATTCGAATGTAGCCACGGTGCATTAAGCTCCATTTTGGCGTGGCACTATCTTGAGTTTTTGCACAAATGCGGCAGTGGGTAAACCTTTTTTTTTTTTTTTTTAATATCTAAGGGAACCAGAGAGTAGTGCATTGTATTAACATGTTCTTTTTCCTTCCTGTGTACAAATGTATTTGTTTGGCATTAAATAGATATGCTTTTTTCACTTCTTTGACCCAAAAATGTAGTTACAATGCTGAATAGCTGTGTTAGATGACACCAGAGTGTCTGATCCCGAGGTTGGTGCAGATTTTCTACATTTCTTTTTAAAATTATTTTGGCACACTAGTGCGTCTTCGTGTGCTGGGCCTTCTGATTATCTGTCCTTCCCCCACTGCACCCCAATGCACAGTAGTACCTCTGCCCATCGTGGTCTGCCTCCTAGTGCTCTGAAAGGATAATCAACTCACTTCAAAAAGGCAGCCAATCAGAGTCGCGTAAGCACAGAGAGTGGAAAAACCATAAACAGGAGGAGGAAGCCAAACAGGCCATCCAGCACGCACAGTCAAAATCAACATTCCAGAGGGAGGTTAGGAAGCAGCTTCCTGAAAAACGGTGAAGATTTTAGAATTGGAAATCATACTTTGATGCTCCACTGGTGCCGGAATGAAAAAATAAAGGCCTGAAAATGGGTATAATATCTGACTTTTAAAGAAAACATTTCAAAATTTTTAATAAATCATGTTGTTTGAGGTAGCTTAATAGTAAGCTGATTTAATAATTTATAAACAACATTGATCCTGATATTAAATATGGCAGCCACTTGGTAAACCTTCATCAATGGCGGAAACCGTCGGAAATAGCCGTGGGAGTAGTGGAAACTGCTAAAATGTCCCTGCTTTAGATATAAAAGTAGTATTGGATCCAACATGGCACCCACACCTCCTGAGTCATTATTTGGACAGAAATTGGCGAGGTTTCCCCGAGTGACTCACTGAAAATATTGAGCACTCTCAGATCAGACACCCTCGCACTCTGTTAAAATATATATTTAAATAGCATATCAGGTTACTTATTGTAGGACAAAGCTGTAGTAGCCTCTTGTGATATTTTCAAATAATTTGCTTGAATGTCAGTCATTAATTATGAAATTCATCCAGATCTCTGTCATTTTGTGCCATCTGGTCATTAGCATGGCACAAAAGGACATTAGGCTTAAGTCGCATCGTTTCACGTGATACTGATATCATATGAGGAAACACCTGTATCAACATTAATGCATCCCGAATACAAAGACTGGAGCACAAAGACTTTTATTCGACTATGCAATTTGTTTCTCTCAATCACAGACCAATTCCTATTGCACTAAAACCATATGCAGGTTCATGAATGCATTACCTAACTGTTCCTGAAAACATACACTAATCATAACTCGGTTTGTAAATCAAATCAAATTTGCTGTGACTTGTTTAAAACAGGGGCCTTTCTGGCCCCATAAATCATTGCTATCACTAGGAGGCAAATAATTCTGCAGTTAATCCAGTAATCCAGATGGCATTAGCATTTTTATTACTATCAAGTATGTATGCAGCCATGCATGTAAACACTTCATTTAGTTCCTGGGAGCCTATGCAATTTTTTTTCTTCATCCTTATTGGATCCCCCAATCCCCCCCCCTCCTCTCAGAGACCAGACATTCTCTCCATTCTCAGCACAGAGTCACTGCATGGCGTCTCCCAACTCGATGAGAAGAACGTTTCGGCAGTCCCAAGATATCTCAGTGTCTGACAATATGAGCCAGATGCTTTGGACACTTCCATTCTTTCGCCCTCGCTAAATGATTACAGTGCTATTCTCAGGCCAAGCATGAAACACAGGCTGAGATGCCAAACATGATTTTGAGTAATTGACATGAATGGCTGTAGACACCAACGGTTTTCCACCAGCTGCCTGGCAAAGGGAGGGTTATGTTTAAACAAGTACAGTTTATGTTGATGTTTGTAGGATAAGTGTATTCATTTGGTCAAACCCACACAACACTTCATCCATCACAACACTTTTACAGTTCATAAAATGTCTATTTTTAGGAACTTAGTACTTCATAAATCCCTTGCAGCTACTTTCTTTGCATCCTATTTTGAATGTGCCTAATGGGAATGCAGGCTCAAAAGCTTTCTGGTTTTGGACATGTGAAGCAGGAGTGCTATAGCAACCTTAAAAAAAACACAATGCAAATGCAGAAACTGAGTCTATAATATATACTGTATGTGTGGTAGATACATTGTATAGATGTTTTGTAATAGCCTTAGAAAATACATACACACTGCATACAACTCATAATTATTTCCATATAAGTTTATGTGAGAGCGAATGAAGGCAGTACCCATGTTTGACTCCTCATAGCTGATGGCTGTGGATGCTCTCCCAAGCTCGTTGATTGCTGTGACGTTGACTCGGTAAGGAAAGCTGGAGAACAGCTCAGGAAACTTCACATGGCATCTGTTTTTATGGACATCATCCCTCTTTACTTCTAGAGATTTATGGTTGTGTCTGAGGAGAAATAGTTTTTTTTTTCCCAGAAAACAAACAAAATTAAAATCAACATTTTGGGCATGATTTATTAAAGGTTGAGTGAAAATTTATTAAAAGAATTAATTTCAACTGAGCATTTGATGAATAAAAAAAACAAACATCTTTTTCCAGTAGCTTAAAAAAAAAACTTTTTCCAGTACCTTTAAAAAACTTTTTTTCTGCAGCTTCATTTACAACTTTATTGAAAAGTTGTTTTTCTCATAATTAAAACAATTGGACTTAACTGTTTTTGAAAACAAATATACATATACATGTACACACACACACACACACACACACACACACACACACACACACACACACACACACACACACACACACACACAAACACACCATGGACATTGTCAAGATTGTTGGCTGTTGCTATGGAAGCAATAAAGTGTTTATAGACATGCTGTGAATTAATGAATGTAACATGAAGCCCTAATATGAACTCAGTCAGCGAGACACTCAACGTCTTTTTCTCTCTTTTTGAGCATTCAGGCATTACGACAAACACCATAGCACAAAAAAATAGCAGCAATCTGTTTGTGATCAGGGTGCTGCCATAAAGCTTCTTTAAAATTGTATTGTACTGTGTACTTCACCCTAATTTTAATAGCGATTAAAGGTTGTACTGTATACCATACCAAGCTAGCTTGCAAAGAGAAGTTCGCTGTTCAACGTCTGTGAGGTGTGTAATATGTTTAGGGTTGTCCAGTCCTAGATTTTTTCGAGGTAGTGGCAGTTAATGTAATGGTATAGTCCAACTCATGGCAGTATTCAATTGTTATCTAGTTGAATTACATTGTTACATGACTCATTCGAATACTCAATTCTGATTGGACAACTACAGATTTCACTGGTGTGTTATTTCTTTATGACAGAAGTTTAGAGGAGGCAGTAAAATAATTTTTAAAACAATAATTTGTAAAAGTTGTGTAAAAAGGGATACTGTACAGTCAGTCAGTCATTATCATGAAATAAAGTGTACTTTAGAGTCTACTCAGAGTCCCTTGCTCTAAGATATGGTTAGTCAAATAAGATTAGATTAAATTATTTAGTATAAACTACATGGAAGATCGGTTCACTATAATAGAATAATAGACATCATTAATTTTAAATTTTGTCTTGTTTCTGGTTGGTGGAAAAAGGGCAGCATGGTGGAATAGTGATTTGCACTTCCATCTCACAGCAAGAAGGTCCTGGGTTCGAGTCCCGTGCTCAGGCATTTCTGTGTGTAGTTTGCATGTTCTGCCCGTGCTTGTGTGGGTTTCCTCCAGGTAGTCCAGTTTCTTCCTGCACTTCAAAGGTATGCACATTAGGCTAATTGGCTGTTTCAAGCTGTTACCCCACCTTCACCCACAGTCGACTGAGATATTTTCCAACCCTCCTTGCAACCCTAAGAGGATTAAGCTGTTTGGCAAATGAATGAATGAATAAATGAAAAATGAATGGTGAAAAGCCATCAACTAACTCCTGGTATTCTTCTACAGGCTGAGTTATTCCATCAATGACATCAATGGTTTGATATGTTGAATGATTGTTGCATGACTGACTTCACGCACCAATGCTCCTCCTCCCACCTTCCACTCCTGCCAGAGCAAGTTAGTGAGAAAATGGATGCCCGTTTTCAAAGGAAGAGAACATTAGTGTATTAAGGCCCAATCTCATTTGGGCGATTGGTGACTGCCAGTGGCCTCAGACCAACCACAACTGTGTATGTGATGTCCTAAATAACTTAAATAAAATAATGCTCAGATGGAAATCTCTGATGTTTGGCAACTAGGCCTTAGACTCACTGCAACTGAGTCCCCAACTATCTGAACTTATCTGTGATCGACCACAACAGTCTCAGTCTGTCAGCTATATAATCGTGGATAGTTGGCGACAGTCACCGATTAGTAGATTATCGTGTGTAATCGCCCAACATTGGGAAACAGGTTGCCAAAAACGGGACAATTGTCCTCAACAGGTGGATTCTTCGCTGACAGTCACTGACAGTCAGCGATATGGTTAACGATATCGGTCGCAGACCCCTCATGCTCGTTCCCGACCTAAAAATTCATTGAATCATGGGCATCATTGGCCGTTATCGCCCAAATGAGATCGTGCTTTACTCAGGGAGAAACCCAGCAGAAACACAAAGAAAGCAACATAAATAAGTTGTATGATATTTCAAGCATATTTGAAAACAAAAAATATAAAAATTTCGGGGATGGACGTTCAAGAAAATTCTACGAATTTTTCTACGAATAATTCTCCATATTATACTTCACTTCATTCAATAACTGCTTATTATCCATCCACAGTCTTGAAATAAAGCTTGGATCAGTTGAAAATGTAAAAAGAATACAAATCTTGTTTTAGTTTACTTTTCTTATGTTCCCTTGTAGTATATACTAAAATAATTATTCACCTCATGTGAGGTGGATATCCACTGATATATGATATCAACTTCACCTTCAGCAAATAGGTATTATTTATTATTGCCCATACTAATTCTAATAGAATACAGAATAATAAATCTAATCCTTCTTGTACGTGACAATGCGTTATTCAACATAGAATATATACCATAATGGAATATATAGAGAGGTGAGAATACAGGGTACACCAGTATGTTTTCTCATACATATATAAATATGGCACATCAGCACTATAAGCCCTGTACACACCTCCACCTCTCTCTTTCTGCCTCGTCTCAGTGCCATCAGCCCATCAGGATATAAATATCTCCCCGGCTCTATAGACACGCCACTATAAGAACGTCACTCTCTTTCCGTTGCTTTCTCTTCACTTTTTCTTTCACACGTCCATCCGGTATCCATTCCCACGCATCCTCAGAATCCCCCGCTCCCTATATTTCACGTAAGTCGTGACCTGAACCGTACAGCGCGATCAATAACTGAACTTTTAGAACACGGCAGAAATGCTTTTAGTTCACAGACTTGGTTCCTGTAATAAAATGAACTCCAGCCTGTGCAAGAAAAAAGAGGAATGGTTACTACGCCTACCGTATGCATGTCTAATTAAACTCTGAACTAGACTGTGAGTAAATTAGCAGGAATGCTTATTAAAAAGACTTCTTATAGTGTGATGTGATGGGAATGCTTCTGTAAAGCCTACAAAGCACTCTGAATTCCATTTCTCTTTTTAGATTTTAACCTCGGAGCATAATAATGTTATATAATAAGTGAGTAAGTATTTATGGTTCCACAGAATGTTTTGTTGTTGTTGAAGGAGCTTTGACGAGGGTAAGAAGGAAGAAAAATTCAACCAAGTTTATACAATCAGGAGCTTAACAGAACGAACGGAACAGTTAGTTTACCTTTTTATATTATTAACTTACACATTGTATTAACCAAGTAACAAACTCCTCCCTGTTTTGGTGTCGAAGAAAAATAAATATTTACTGGGCTTGGGCCGCACGGTCACGTAGTGGTGAGCACATCCCTCTTACTGCAAGAAGGTCCTGGATTAGATTCCCGGGCTCAGACATTTCTGTGTGGAGTTTGCGTGTTCTCGCTATGCTTGCGTGGATTTCCTCCAGGTACTCCGGTTTCCTCCCACAGTCCAAAGACGTGCACATGGCTAAAAATTGACCCTAAGTGTGAGTGCGAATGGCTGTGTGTGTTGCCCTGGGATAGTCTGGGGAGCTGTTCAGGGTGTAACCCACCTTTACCAAGTGTCAGCTGAGATAGGCACAAGCTTCCCTGTCACCCTAGTAGGATTAAGTGCTTCAGTAAATGAGAGAGTGAGTGAGTAAATGTTACAGCTTGAAGATATTTTTTTAAAGGGGCGGTGTCATGGCTGTTTGAAGAATACAGCCTGATTATAATGAATGGTGTTGTTAAACAAAAAATAATTATAAATCATAAATATCACAAATATTTACAAAGGATGAATTGGGTTCATACATTAAGTTTGTTAGGAGTTTGCAGCATGATCTCAATCTTTGAAAACTGTTCAGCACAACATGATATCAAAAAGTCCATGTTGCAATTTCCATTTCCATCTGCTTAATATTGTGCTCCAAAACGCCTGATTCCTCTTGAGTTGAAAGCTGAAAGTCTATTTCACATTCATGAAATACAACAAAAATATAAACGCAACACTTTTGTTTTTGCTCCCATTTTTCATGAGCTGAACTCAAAGATCTAAAACTTTTT